>CM021108.1:72538456-72654355 GCA_007115665.2 Sequoiadendron giganteum | reverse complement strand
TCCCTCTCTCTCTCCCTCCATCCCTATGTCTCTCCCTCTCTATCCATGTCTCTCTCCCCCCCTCTCTCTTTGTCTCCTATTCCTTCCCTCTCTACTCTCTTTCTCACCATTCTCTCTCTCTCTCTACTTCTCCCTCTCTATCTCTCCTTCCCTATATACTTCTTTATCTCTTGCCATCTCTACCTCTCCATTCCTCCTTCCAACCCTCTCTCTCTCTCCATCCCTCCCTCCTTCCCTCTATACTTCTCTCTATCTCACCTCTCTCTCTGTCCCTCCCTTCTCCCCTCTCTAATTTTCTCTATCTCCCCCTCATCTTCCCTCTCTCCCTCTCTTCCTTCCTCACACCAACCTTCCCTCTCTACTTATATCTATCTAACATATCCATCTCTACCTCTCTCTCTCTCTCCCTCTCTTCTCCCTCTCTACTTCTCTCTCTATCACCTCTCTCTCTCTCTCCATCTCCTTCCCTCTCTACTTCCTCTCTCTACCTCTCTCCCTCTCTCCCTCTCCCTCCATATCCCAAACCCTATACCGAATATCCTAAACCCTAATCATTATAACCTCAACCCTCATCCATATACTCTATACCCTAAACATTATCCCTCAATCATATACCCTCAATCCTATACTTAAACCCTAAACCATACGATCTCAACCCTTAACCCTATACCTGATACCCTCAGCTCTATACCGTAAACCGTATACCTAATATCCTAAACCCTAATCCCTATACCATATACCCCCAACCTTCATCCATATACCATATACCCTCAACCTTATAACCTAAACCCTCAAACCTATACGTAAACCCTAAACTATACACGCTCAATCCTATACCCTAAAATTGATACCCTCAACCCTATACCCAATATCCTAAACCCTAATCCCCAATCCCTATACACTTAACCCTATACCCTCAACCCTAAACACTATCCATCAAATCTCAACCCTATACCTTAAACCCTAAACCTTACAACCTCAAACCTCATTCCTATACCCTATACCCTCAACCTTATACCCTAATCCTTGAATCCTAAACCCTCAACCCAATAACCTGAACCGTATACCCAATATCCTAAACCCTAATCCCTATACCCTATATAATTAACCATATACCCTCAACCCTATACCTTAAACCCTACACCCTCAACCCTCATCCCTATACCCTCAACCTTACACCCTAAACCCTGAACATTATCCCTCAACCCTATACTTAAACCCTAAACCCTGCATTCAACCTTATACCCTCAAACCTATACCAAATATCCTAATCCCTAATCCCTATACCCTATACACTTAAACCTATAACCTCAACCTTGAGCATTATCCCTCAAACCTATGCCTTAAACCCTAAACCCTACACCCTCAACCATTCATCCTATACCCTATACCCTCAACATTCTACCCTAAACCCTAAACATTATCCCTCAACCCTATACCCTTAAATCTATACTTAAACCCTAAACCCTACACTCTCAACCCTTAACCCCATACCTTATACCCTCAACTCTATACCCAATATTGTAAACCCTAATCCTTATACCATCAACCCTATACTTAAACCCTAAACCCTACATTCAACATTTTACCCTAAACCTTAAATCCAATACCCTCAACCCTAAACCTTAAACCCTAAACCCTACAGTCTCAGCCCTCATCCCTATACACTATACCCTCAACCTTATATCTTAAACCATGAACGCTAAACCTTAAACCCTCAATCCAATACCCTCAAACCTATACCCAATATCCTAAACCCTAATCCCTATACCCTATACACTTAAATCTATACCCCCAACCCTCAATCCTATACCTTAAACCCTAAACCCTACACTCTCAACCATCATCCCTATACCCTATACCCTCAACCCAATACCCTCAAATCTATACCCAATATCCTAAACCCTAGTCCCTATACCCTATACACTTAACCCTATACCCTCAACCCTAAACACTATCCCTCAACCCTCAACCCTATACCTCTAAACCCTACACCCTCAACCCTCATTCGTATACCATACACCCTCAAATTAATATCCTAAACCCTAAAACTTATCCCTCAAACCTCAACCCTCAACCGTATACTTAAATCCTAAACCCTAAACCTAATACCCTATATCAAATATAGGAGAGAGAGAGGCATGCAGAGAGGGATAGGTGAGATAGAGAGAAAAGCAGAGAGATAAAGGTAGAGGGAATGAGAGAGGGTGGGAGAGAGAGGGGAGGAAGGGATATGTAAAGAGAAGTAGAGAGAGAATGGTTGGATATGGAGAAGGAGAGAGTGAGAGAGAGTGAGAGAGAGAATGGTGAGAGAGAGAGAGGTAGATAGAGAGAGGGAGAAGGGAGATAAAGATATTTAGAGAGGTAAGGAGAGGTAGAGAGATATGGAGAGAAGTAGAGAGGAAATGAGGGAGTGAAGCAGAGAGGTGTAGCGAGAGAGTGTGGTAGGGAGTGATGGATGGAGAGGTAGGTAGAGAGAGGGATTAAGGAGATATGGAGTAGAGCAGGAAGGATAGAGGGAGGGAGAGGTATGGAGGGAGAGAGTGGGAGGTGAGATAGAGAGAAATAGAGAGAGAGTGACATGGAGTTATGGAGGGAGAGGTAGGTAGAGAGGGAGAGGGGAGATAAAGATAAGTAGAGAGGGAAGGAGAGGTAGAGAGAGAAGAAAGATAGGGAGAAGTACAGAAGGATAGAGCGAGCAAGGAAGAGAGATAGAAGGAGAGGGAGAGAGGAAATAGAGAGAAGTAGAGAGGGAAGGAGAGAGGGAGGGAGGGGTAGGGATGGAGAGAGAGGCGAGAGAGAGAGATGATACAACTTGATAATTACTAAAATTTGACCTCTTGATTATTGAAATTTGATAGTCTAAAAAATTATAAGATCTCCCCAAAATTAGAATTTGCATTATAACTTCTAGAGATCCAAAACCACTCTCAAACATCTTGAAACTATATAGATGAAATATAACTTAAAGTACAAGAAAGTAAATGTCAAATTTGTTATGGACATTTACTTTCTTATACTTTATGTGTTTATTTCATGTATATATTTTCACTAAAACATAATGACAACAAAGAGAAAATATTTTTTTTTACTGCTAAACAAAATGCAAGTGCATTATAACGCGCTGGTGTTTTTGTATTCTTTGGGAATTTTCAAGCTTTTGGGTTGGATTTGCCTTGGATTTCCAACCCAAAGGCTTGGATTGACTTTCCAATGCCCAAAGATGTGATTTTATAGATTTTAAAAAAATTCACATAATCTCAAGCATGCTCCCCATCAAGTTTGCATGTGTTTCAAGGTCAAGTAAAAAACACCTGGATAATGTTAATCTCTCTCTTAGCTATCTAAGCATGTATTTTTTTTCACATTTTGAGTATGTTAAGGCTATCATCTTTAATTTCTTTTGTTGGAGTATTTATTTTTTTGTCAAAAACCAACGTTTGGTATTTTTAACTTTATTTTTTAACCATTCATTGAAATTTTAAATAAAATACATTTTTAGAAACTATAATCCATTATACACATATAAAAAAATGATTTTTGATTAGTTTTCAAAAAATTTAGGGGGGAGCATGCTCAAATTTCTATTTTTTAGGACGGTCCAACTTTGAAAATTAGTAAAAAATCATATATTCATTAAAAAATCAGCAGAAAAATTGGGGATAAACTACATGTTGCTAGCTAATTTCTCACTAAAGCGTTTTTTAAAATACTAAAAAAATTTAACATTAAATAGGGGGGCCACACCAGACACTATGTTATGATTTTTGAAAAAAATGACCAATTTGTGTGGACACCCTTTTTGAACCCCTTATTCTGTACCATTTTTTTTTTAAATAATAGTTTAGAAAGTATATTTGGAGCACTATGACTCTTATTTTTGTTGCATCTTAAATTTTTGAGGGTAACTATCTTCAATTTCTCAACCAAGACTAGTCTTTCTTGATTTCAAAAAAAAAAAGTGGCCACTTAAGACCCCTTTTTGATCCCCCATCTTTGCGCACTTACCCTATGCAATTTTTCCATGACTCAAACATTAAATCAGCCCTATATTAGATTTATTGCAAACTCACAAATTACCATAGTTAAAGGAACCAACAAATAAATAAAATATAAAATTATGTGAAAAATCACATATTAATGTTTCCAAACTTGATCCAATATAAAGTTCTTAGGAAATGCTCTCTATCACCTATAAGAAGTCCAAAATTGGACATTATGGGAACAAGATATGACATGTTAAATTATTTGGAGAAAAACTAGCTTTCAACTAAAATTTTATGTCCAAAACAACAAAACTTAGAAAAACCATTAGTACAAAAATGTAGTAGTAATAAATTTTCTCTTTTCTACTATAATAATGTAAATTTTCTGACTCATTGGATGAAAATTATGAATCCTAGAAAAGACATGACTCTTTAGGTCTTCTAAAATAAAGTCTAGTGGTTGGTCGTTGGCAGATGAGTGGTTGACTAGTGGTGGTGGTAGGTTTTCAACACTTGTGAATGTAATTGTTGGTAGGGTGCTAGCCCCCACTAGCTAAGCATGACCTAGGACTAGGTCACCCCTATGACCAATTCTAGAAATATAACACCTACTTCTCCATATAACCAAAGGTTTTAGCTTTTGAACCCTCTACAATTGCACCACTAATATTAGCGATGTGCTCAATAGAAAAACATATTAATTAAATTAGACCTACATAGGATAATCTAACTAAACTATATAATATTGATCAATGGTATAGTCACTACATATGATAGTATAGATAATATGGATTATATAGATCCATACAATTGTATGAAAATTTGGCTTTGAAGATTCATCCATGCCCTTAGAAATGACCTAAAATTTTCTATATCCAAACATTATCCCATTTTATATCAATCCATATATTTTTGTCCTTCTTGACTCGATGGTGAGGCCTAATTTTCTTCAAGATTTCTCTAGAAAAATCTCACCCCAAAACCCTCATCAAAAGAGCCTAAATAGAAAACCAACTTTCCAAATCTTCATTAAACACATTTATAGCCTTGAAAATACATTTATTTTTTCCTTCAAGGCCATGGATTCAACTATGCTCAAGAATATACTCTTACCAAGGGTTACAACACTTTGGAGATCTTCTCTCACAACCCAAGAACCAACTTTGATACCAAATGAAAGGAAATTTTTAATAATAGTAACCATTTCCACATAGTTTCAAGATGGAAATATGAAAATAAGTATTCAAAATCTATAATAAAAAATAATAACCATTTCCACATAATGTCAAGGGAGAAAAATATGCAAACAAGTATTCAAAATACAAAATAAAAATAATAGATAAACATGCTATAAATATGACACAAGGTGTACCCTTGGAAGATGCTCAAAGGAAAAAAATCAACCTCCAAAAGCACTTGCACACTCAATCTATTATCTCATGAACAAATCTTACAATACACTTTCAAAATCTCCATATAAAGAGTCTAAAACATCAAGCTCCCTAATTTCCCTCCATGTGAATAAGAAAATGAGAATCATATAACCATATATCCCAATCCATGTTTTCTCTCCTCACATGTGCAATTTACAAGAGATTCTCAATAAATCTTAGCTAGCAAAACAAATGTTATGTATCTTACTTAAAAAATACTCATTTTATTTCTTTTATAGAAATAATTTTACACAAAACCACCAAATATAATTACATAAACCATTTCTCCTAAAACCAAAAGGTTACAAAATATTATCCTTGTCATTTATATTTTGGTACTAAGTACAATTTTTTTATCAATATTAAATAATTTTCCAATGTGTAACTCATATAATTTTTTTATAACCCATTTTTACATACAACATACAAAGTAGCTGCAAGAATTTCTAATCCATGTGATTCATACATCCCTAGATTCCTTAGGTATTATAATCATTATGCAAGGTTTATGACACCTTTTTTAATATATATGACAAGAGTGACTTATACTAGTCTAGTTTGGAATTTGATGTGTATTGATATCTACACAAGACTATACATTACCTAAGAAGTGGGAGTCCTTAATAATTTCATGGATAATATTGGATGAGTACATTTGGATGTGGTGAAGAGGGTCTTGAAGTATTTATAGGTACCTAAAATTAATCCATTTTTTTCATCTTGGTAATTCTGTAAGGGACCAAAAATCGGTGACTATTCACAAATTTGTTTATTTAGATTGGATTGAGGATATTGATAGTAAGAGATCCACTAGTGATTTTTTTTATTTTTTTAGGTTTGGTGGTGCTATTATTTAGATGAGCAAGTGATACAATATGGTTGCTTTGTCCTCTATAGAAGTAGAGTAAATGGTGGCTACTCATGCTTGTAAGGAAGCCATTTAGCTTAAGCAATTATGTTTAGATAGGAGACTAAATCATAAAACTAGTACAGTTCTAGGTCAAAGTAGGACATTGAAATCAATATTTTCACCAAATTTTCACTTTTTGACACCTATAACAATTAAACCATTAAGAATTTGAAGATGATGTGAACTAATGATTTTTAATATTTTGTTTGTAGATTATAAATATATTTTTAAAGGTATTTAAGAAATAATTTGTGATTTTTTATAAAACTTCAAATAGCTTATTTTTATGGTTAAGAGGATTTTTAAAAAGTGATGTTTATTTGGTATAATATAACTTTATCTGTAGGAAGGATAAGATAATAATTTTAAAAATAGATTTGTAACATAGATATATAGGGCATGCATTTTTTTCCATAATTTTTTGTTGCATAATTTAGTTCTTTATAATTTTTTGAATTAAGATTAGCTATAATTAAGACATAGGTTCATTTAGTATCACATTTTTTTATTCGTCTGAATTACATTCTTTTTTTGTTGAAATGAGAACATTAATAGCTAGAGGACAATTATTTTTTAATTTTTAATTTTTAATTTTACTATTTTTCCATGTGTGTTAATAAAGACCTTCACAATTGCTAAAAAGCTTATCTTCACTAGAAAATAATAAATAAATATAATAATCAAATTAAACTTATTCAATATTATACTCATTAGAAAGCTTACTTCGAGTGCTACAATCTTGTAAATTATATTTTCACATTCCTTCCATTTGTTGGTCCAACCCAAGGTTGGAAACATAAAATTTTAAGAAAAATATGAGGCCTAAGGTGGAAAGGTCACTTTTAGGGCCTTCATTCAAATCACTTTTGAATGAAGATACTTTTGTTTGAAGAACATTCAAATGAAGGCACCTTCATTCAAAGGTATTCAAGGACCTTTGTTTGAACTAGGTATGAAATTTTGAACACAAAAAAAAAAAGAATTTTTTTAACAAAGATAATTTTCAAAAATGAAAAAAAGCACCTTCATTTGAAGGTCTTTTTTTATTCCTTTTATGTTAATTTCCATAAAAAGAATAAACAAGGACCTTCATTTTTTATGCCTTTTATGGTAATTTCTATGAAAAGAATAAAAAGGGACCTCAGTTTGAGGTCCCTTTTTATTCTTTTCATAGAAATTACCATAAAAGGCATAAAAAATGAAGGTCCCTTTTTATCCATTTTATGGAAAGAGCATAAAAGGAACAAAAAAGGACCTTCCAACAAAAGTCATTCTTTTCATTTTTGGAAACTACCTTTGTTGGAAGGCTTTTTAACATTTTAAACCTTCGAATGAAGGTGTTTTTTGGCATACCTTTGGACAAAGGTACCTTTTGACATACCTTTGAATGAAGATGTTTTTAAAATTTCACCTCCATCTAAGTTCAAAACTATGATGTCCCACAAGTGGAATTCACTTTTGTAGGTTCACCCTTCTATGTGATAGTTAGAGTGCCATATATTTAGCAAATAATCTGACCTTTCATATGACGATGAAGCATATTGATGTCTAATACTATTTTATTTATGGTAATGGTTGATCCCATAATAGTGTGTCCCACTTATGGATCATAAATTTTCTTTGAACACCATTTTTAGAAAAAAATAATGGTTTAAGTCTTGAGGGTTTTCATCTTAAGGTGTTAGATTGGAGGGGTTAGATCAAACCCCCTTGGATAAAATCCCATATAATTAAATCAAACCCTCAATGGAGTCTACTACATCAAAATGCTAACAAAAAACTATTTTTTTTTAGGTTTTTGGGGATCAAATAAAATGATTTAGAAATACCATTTTATGAGTATGTAATAGTATTATTTTTACAAAAAAATTTAAAAAAAATAAAAAATAAAAAATATATATATATATATATATATATAATGAGTGTAAGTCCACTACAAAAAATAATGAAATTTATTTAGGACACTGAAAACTAACAAACATTGTTAGAAAAATATCAAAAAATGCACTACACTCCAAATAATTGTTGTTGATTCAATAAAATAAGAAAATTTGTTTTGAAAAATATGCCAAAACAAATGTGTTATAGAATAAAAAGGTCTAAATTTTTTGTTAGTACTAAATAATAATAATAATAATAAATAAAATTTGATTAAAAATATCAAAAAAAATCATACACTAGACATTAGAGCTAACAATTTCCAATACATCAATTAATAGAGGTCTTGACAAGAGAGAATCAAAGATCACCAAATAGATTGTTGATTGATAGAAAGGCCATTACATAAGTCATATCACACTCAACAAAGCAAAGGCTTGATAGATTTTCCAAAATACCCTTGATGACAAAACTACCATAGATTTTGATTTCTTACATATTGAGAAGAGTGCCAAAGTCTAAGGCCTTCCAAGTTAGATGACTAGAAGGCACTGTAGATTGAATACAAAATTGAACTAAGATTTTCTATGCTTCATTTCTCTCTAACACTCTGATAACCCATTTAGCACAAAGTGAAATGCCTTGTTTATGAGTGGAGAGAAAGACTAGTCATAGAGAGTCATGTGGCAAGTAATAGAAATCCAATACCACACGATGGAATCCATGATTTTCTTCACTGGTAGCCTAGGGAAAATTTCTAAGGGAATTTTCAATTTAAAAGTAAGAAGCCTTGGAGGGAATTGAACAAGAATATTAATACACATGTGTGGCTTCTAACACTTTTGAGAAAATCTAAAATTTATCAACCAAAGAAAGAGGCTTGGTAATCTAATAGTTTTTTTTTTAAATTCTATCAACCATTGTCAAAGAATGTAAGGAAATTTTTAAAAAGAAAAAGAAAAGTCTAGAAAGTGGAAAAATTCCCCATGATCAATCTATTTCTAGTTGAACTTACCAATACAATTTTCTTAGGAAGAAATCAATCCTTATAACATTGAGTATTTTTCCATTGAATACTTAACCCAAAAGCCTGGCAGAAGATGTATAGAAACTAAAGGGCTTGTCTGATATTATTTTCTTCCTCTTAGAGTAAGAAAAGATTCATTGAAAGAAATGACCATTAACCAACTATTGAGAAGATTTATCCCCTTAATTAAGGATTGAGAGATACAATGAGCAAGAAGGTAGTCAAATCCTTTGGCATAAAGAGCATAAATTGTCAAGGAAAGAGAAAATCCTTTATAGATGAAATTGTGAATCCCAAAAGGCATTGATTGGTGACTAAAAACCATGAGGTAGGCCAAAGAATCCACAAATAACATGTTCAAAATTTGAATGAAGTGATGTCTAAAACCAAGTGCTTGGAGCATGACAAGGATAAATGGCCATCCAATGTCTTGGGATATGACAAAGTAAATCTTAGTAAAATATTTGGTTTCTAAGAGTGGCAAACCTATTCCATTCCCTCCCAGGTAGTGATAATATTATTTATCTAATAAATCTATATTTAATATTACATGTCTACTTAAAATGAACAAGTCGGGGGAGCATAGGGAAACATTGGAGAGTTGGAGCTTTGACAATGATTTTGTAGGAAATGTTCAATCGAGTGATCAATCGATAGCTATAAATTTCTTTAGGATCACTAGCTTTAGGTATGAAATTAAATTTTTATTTGTTAATTATATTTCCCAAGGATTTGGAATGAAAAAATTCAACATAGACCTTATGAAGGTCATCTCCCACAATATCATAAAAGGTTTTGTTAAATTCATAGTGGAACTTATCCATATTAGGAGCCTTGTCTTTAGTCATTGTGAACACAACTTCCTTCAAGTCTTAGATTAGTAAGAGGTTGGTCATAAAGAATGTGCTAGGAATTGGAAACCTAGTAGGGGACTACATAGAGGCATTACTAAAAGTAACTAGCCAAGCCAGGGTGTATTATTGAGTAGCAAAATCTTGTTAATAATATTGGAAAAAATCCTAAAGAATATAAGGAATCTCTTTCAAGAGTTGTATCCCTTCATGAATTTTCTTAATTGAATGTGAAGAATAGCGACTTGAAAAATCTCCCTCGAAACTATCTCCAATCTCGAGCTAGTGAATACTAGCCTTAATTTGAGCCCCCATGCAGAATGAGAATCTACAACCTACTTCTAGTGGTAGAGATGAGACACACAAAGCGAATTGACTAAATTGAACATACGCGCTTCCAAAGTTATATTGGTTTTGTAGAGGCTCGAGGTGGTGGCCTCATATGAGTAGTGGTGGAAGTGAGATAAATGATTCCCATTAATATAAAGAAAATGGACAATATGAGTTATGTCATTATTCAACTAGGATATCTAATTGCTCCCATGTATGGGGTAGGGCTCTAAATTTAGACACATTAAATATGAGTTGATGGAGTCTTGTAATTTGAGAATTTACCTATTAAGAAAAAACCAACTTTCCATTCAATATGAAACTATATTGGGAAGTATTAAAAATGAAAATGTATGACAAGGGCTTCACTAGTGAGGAATAACAACTAGCAAAGGTGAAAAAATATTGGGATACTATTATGGCTCAATCTAGTCTCTTTGAAACTCTATCAAGTCCAAGTTATAAACTATGTCAAGTGTTCCACATTATATGGTCTTATTAGCAACCAATATCGAGATCAAACCCCTCTAGTTTTAGTGCACAAAGAACCATACCTCTCTTTTTCTAGATATCTAGTGCATTGGCAAAGACACGCATTTATAATGAACCATCTTGATCATGTTAAAATCTCTACACAAAACCCAAGTGGTAGATGGCATTGAATTGACAATCAATCTTTAGAGGGAAGATCTCTCAACCACATCATTTGAAGCATAAACATTAATAACACCTAAATAATGTTTATTAATGGTAATAAGGGCTCATAGTTTATAATTAGTGGGGTTACAACCATGGTCCACTAAATTTTGATGCCATGTAGGATATGGAAAGGTGTAAACTCCACCCCAACTAGGTTCATGATGACTACACAAAACATGGTTGGAAGGATGAATCACATAACACATAATAGAAAGCATAAAACCAAAAAAATTAACCTCTTGTAAACAAAGAATGTTTAAAATTCGAAATTATAGATGCACACCATGAGTGGAATATATCTATGGGAGGCCTATTAGACCCTAAAAATTCTAGGAAATACAATTCATAAATGAGTGTTGAAAGGCATCTCTTCATTATCTAGCTCACTAGAGTAGAATAATTATTTTTTATTTATTTCATGTGTTAAAACTTCCTATCTAGAAGATGAGAGGCACATGCTGCCATTTTGTTGGCACAAATTCTCCTTCCTCTATTTTCCCTAGTAGACTACGATACCTCCTTTGCCTAGTAGGAGGAAGGGAAATAGGTTAAACATTGATGGCGATTGATCATGATAAGGTTGAAATCACAAGTTGAGTCCACACTATTTTCTTCTCACCAAAATTCTCCTTTACAAGAGGAAGTATAATTTTACCTGATTTTGGAGGCTTTGAAACATTTTTTGCAACTTGGTTCTTAGAGTGGGAAGATGTAGGTGAAATATTGTTGTTACTAGAGTTCTTGGCTTTATGGTTAACAATAGTAGACCATGCTTCCTCTTCCTTCACAAGAGGTGATGACCTAGAAGAGGGTTGTGCAATGGCCTTTGGTTGTAGGGAAGCCAAATAAAAAATTTGAATCTTGTGTTCTAAGGATTAACAACGGCAATTGGTATTTAGAAAATTGATATAGAGGATGCATTGTGTATACCTAGTTTGGCCAACTTGAATATCGATAAGAGTATTTGAGGTCCTTGGAAAGGTCAACCTCAACACAAACCCACCATTGAGGACTAGATGAATAGAATTGTTTTGGTTTGAGGCACACAATTTTGACTATAAAAGAGGTTATCTAGCTCAAAAATCTCTACCATGGCAAAGGATGATTGAAAAACTCAACCAAAACAAGGACTTTACAAAACTTGTCATTTGAGACAACAAAATCTCATGTCAAGGGTTTGAAAACTAGCAATGAGGCATGGACAAGCCATGGACCATGATTGAGCACCACCTTAGCATGGTTTTCTTTGACAAAAAGAAAAAAAAAACCTTTAGTAAGGTTTTGCATGGCACAAAGGTGGATTTGATACGAAATCCAAGCTTGCCAACCTAGTCTTTGAAGATGCTTTTGAAGGGACCCTACCCTCAAAACATCCAATAAAACTAAAATATTGTGATTGATTTTAGATTGATGAAAGGTTCATTTATTCCAAATAGAATAGTACTTAATTTCTACAACTATATCCATACATTAGATACTATGTAGCGAGTCTCAACAAACACTATTTTGACTATACATGAGATATTTTGTAGTGAGTCTCAACAAACATTATTTTGACTATCTTACTAGCTGATAAACTATATATTGTATGGATGTTTTAACTAAAGCCTATCTGACACTTTCATCAAACTATTTTCTAGGTTGTTTTTTTGTCTCATGTTGCAAGTTGTTTCCATTAATTAAACATTTCTGACCTCACGTTTGAAAAAAAATGAATCATATTTCCATCACACACGTGAAATCTACTTTTCATTTACCCCTTGTCCCCATACAGCTGCTTAAGCATGTTTTCAGCTTAAATTTAAGTAGTTTAAGCCGCTGGAGTGTTCCCATGTCAAAAAAATATATTACAAGAAAATGATAATTTAGAATCTTTTTAAATAGCTACTGCTTAAGAATTAAAAACAAGCTGGAAAAAAATGGGGGTTGGAAATAAGCAGCTACATAATATCAGAAATGCCACATGGCTCCACAAATTTCCTTCCCTCTTTTTTAATATTTATTTTCATTTTTTCTTTTCAATTTTTAATTACACAAATTATTATAAATGCAAATTTAAATTGACTGCTTAAAAATAAACATCAAAATTAACTGTTCATGAGACCACCAATTCCACAAATAATATCAAAATAAATTAAACAGTGACTGCTAACCAAAATAAACTACGCACGTGAATAGATTGAAGCAGCAGACGGAGGGAGATTGGTTTTGGTTCGTCTCATTTATTTATTTTTAGCTAGAGGCAGATAAAGATCGTTTCGAGTTTTGTAAAGCCTGGATTGATGGGGTATTCGTAAGAATATGCAGCAGTGGGATTGCGAACATTAAAACCGAACAGAGTAGGAGGATAGAAGCATCTAAAAGAAAGTAGAAGTAGAAGCACAAGCCGTGTTAAGGTGTTTGGGGTTTCTAAACTGGTGGGCTGTGTTTTTTTTGTCATAGAAAATGAGGGAAATATTGCATGCTCAAGGTGGATAGTGTGGAAACCAGATGGACGCCAAGTTCTGGGACGTGATACGTTATGAGCATGGCATTGATCCGACTGGGCGATATAGGGGAAATGAGGGCAACAATCTTCTTCAGTTGAAGAGAATAAATGTGTATTATAATGAGGCCAGTTGTGGGCGCTTTGTTCCCCGGGCTGTGCTCATGGATTTGGAGCCCAGAGCCATGGATAGTGTGCGCTCTGGACCGTATGGTCAGATCTTTAGGCCTGATAACTTTGTATTTGGCCAATCTGGGGCTGGAAATAACTGGCCCAAGCGGCCATTATACTGAGGGCGCTGAGCTTATTGATTCGGTGCTGGATGTTGTTAAAGAGGAGGCTAAGAATTGTGATTGTTTGCAAGGTATGTATATTGGTCTTTTGAGTAGTTTGAAATGCATCTGGAAACTCTAATTACCTTAAAATTTAAATAATGGAAATCTGCTTATGAATTGTTTACAGGGTGCGACATTGGTTTAGGGATTTTTGCAAATAGGGTAGAAAGTTAAGTGGGATTGAATGTTTTGTGTATGGGGCTGTTTGAGGAAAAGTGGGGTTTATTGTATGGGCATTTATTTTTAAAAAAATGATATTTTTTGTTTTGTTTTGTTTTGTTTTGTGAAGACATGGGTGCTTAGGAGAAATGGGTAATTCAAACAATCTTGTAAGTGCTAGTAGTTAATAGTGGAAAATTATATTTAAAATGACAAAACAAAGTAACTTGAATGGATTACAAAATGAATGGGATTGGACTCGGAAGACACTAGAGTGTACCAGGTTGTGGGAAAAAATGGTGGTTAAGTACACTTGTATAAGGCTAAGTGACTTACCGGGAAATTCAATAGGCGATGATGTGCTTGACTCCGGTTGGAGTACTCCTGTGTGACTGGGAACCCTAGTAAAGGGCAAGCCTATGACTACAGATGCTTTAAGATGGTAATTTTCAGTTATGTTAGTTTTGATTTCTCTGCTTCACTTGTGCAAACATCGCTTATTGACTGCAATGAGAAACAAGCCACTGAAATAACTACTCAAATATAGATTAATATTGTAAGAAGTTATTATGAAAAATGATGTGTAAAATGGGGAATTATACATTTTATCAGTACTTTTGCTTGCAATTGACAATAGTTGACATCTATGAGATGCTGGAAACAGAGGAAAATACAGTACGCAAAATTTATTTTGGGATATCTACAGTTTTTAACGCCTGATTCGTATTATGTCAATACTTAAGGGGTTTTCCATTGGCATTGTGAAATGAAATTTGAGGTGTTTGGGCCTTACCCTTTCTATTTTTGTGTAGGGTTTCAAGTGGGCATGCTTTAAGGGTTTTCCATTTGCATTGTGAAATGGGATTTGGGAATTTTAGCTCTAACAATTGTTGTTTTCTGTGCAGGGTTTCAAGTGTGCCACTCACTAGGAGGGGGTACGTGATCTGGAATGGGTACCTTGTTGACTTTGAAGATCCGGGAGGAGTACCCAGATAGAATGATGCTGACATTTTCTGTATTTCCCTCGCCCAAGGTTTCTGATACAGTTGTGGAGCCTTACAATGCTTCGTTGTCAGTTCATCAATTGGTGGAGAATGCAGATGAGTGCATGGTTTTGGACAATGAGGCTCTGTATGATATCTGCTTCAGGACCCTCAAGCTGATTACACCCAGTTGTAAGTATACTGTGTTCTTTAATGTGTACCTCAATTAACACTGATCATAAATACTGTAATGGTGGTGTTGGAAGCTGACTTGTAGTTAAAGACTTCTCACTAGGTTATATCTTCTTAAACAATAAGTGTTATTTTTTCATCAAAAATCCAGATTTTATATTTCTTAAATAACGTTTGCTGAAATTCTGGTTAGTAACCTCCAATCTAGAATCATTTTCAAATGCGTGATTGTGGTATTCTTAAAACATTACACCGAAACTCTGTTAGATCTAAATGCTGCAATGACAGTTGTAAGTCGACTTGTGGTCAAGGTTATTTTATTGCCTAGTTAGAGGTGGATGGCTGTAGGTATATCTCTTCGCTAAAGATATTTTCATTTGAATTGCAGATTACTGTATTCATGCAATCCAATGAAGTTCTAAACAAAGTTGAGGTGGATGGCCTTGACTTGCAGTCAAAACGTGAGCTGGTCCATGTTGATCGTAGATACAACAAAGTTGTCAAAGAACAAACGCTGGTTTGCTGCAAAGCTTTTCACAATGTCACGAGTTGTGGAGTCATTGATCTCTTCATCGAGACTCTTCATCACATCCGCTCTTCCTCCGTGTCTTCCAGAATGTGCATACGCTCCTCTACTTCAGGGGAAAGCCAACAAAATCGTTTGCACAGAAGAGTCTTCTGATTCACTTTTTTCTTCATTGCAGCAGTGCTTACGTTTCCTCTCCCATTTCAATCCAAGAACTCAATCAAATCAAACAGAAAAGAAAATAATCGAAGACAATATTGGAAGGAATTCTCTTGTATTTGGCACGGCCTCAACAGAGAGTGTAACAGATTTTAGGCAAGCGCAAATACAAAATTGCATTCCATAAATTTAGCCCAAAATTTAGCATATCTATCTTTCTTTTTAGGGTATTGTATTCCATAAATTTAGCCCAAAATTTAGCATATCTATCTTTCTTTTTAGGGTATTGTAGAACAACAATTGTTGTTTACTGTATTATGAATGGACATTCTTAATTTATTTCTGTGCACGGATGTATATTATTGTGTTTATATGGAGATCATGATGTTAATAAGATTGTATATAATTTAAATTTAAACTACACTTTCCATGTTTACTTCTATATATTTTTCTATTGAGGTAACCTTGCACCCCCGGTGCAAGTGCTAGTAGATATTACATTATTTGTGTGATTTGATAAAACATACAATAAGCATTTGCATTAACATTATCAATCTCAAATGTACCACTAATTTACATTCACAACTACTTTGGTGAACATTAAAGCTAGTATAGTGTGTAGGGCTCCAATGAATAATGACAAAATAAGCTTTGACATTTAGTAAGTGCTATATGGAACATTATCCACTTGCAGGACCATATAGATAGGCTTTGAAATCAATCAAAATGAAGAGGATACTTGCATAACTCCGTATCGTTCTTATGCCCCTTTGCAATACAAAGAAACAATCGCTCAAAAGCAGATGCCATTTTTTCAGCAGTAAACAAGAGAGTAGCTCTTCTCCTACAAGCCCTTCCCTTCTCCTCTATTACCTTCTTCCCATCCTCTAAAACTCTCTCCAATCCCTTCTTGAGCGATTCATAAGTTGGGTTGAAAGTATATCCAAACTCTTCACTTAGAACAACACTCCTTGTAATGCTACTAAAATGGGTAGCCAACAAAGCCCTCCCACACAGCATGGCTTCAAGCAATGTATGGTCCAATCCTTGGGCCCTCAAAGTAGGATTCATAAATATATCCAAAGCATTATAAAAGTCCCCCAGTTGATCCGAGCCTAAAGAACCCACAGCCTTAATATTAGATCCCAATTCTGCATATCTAGAGGCCCAAGGCCCATCCCCTGCAATAAGGAAAAACACATTGCTATTTCGGTTACCCATAAACATCTGACGAAGAACTCTGAAGACCAAAGGATGTCCTTTGTCTCTAACGAGCCGTCCTGCCATCCCTACAACAAGCTGGGCATTTGAAGGTACGTTGTGCAGGGCTCGAAATGCTTGGCCTCTAGCTGGGCTGGGTCTAAACACTCCTGGGTCCACGCCATTCAAAATTATATGTATGTTTTCCACTGGTAACATATAGATTGTCCTCAACACATCCCCCACATAGTCACTGGTGGCAATGTGGTGCCTGTAATTGGGAAAGAATTTGATTTCTTCGACCACTTTTTGGACCCGTCCTTTTAGTGCTAACTCCAGGGTTTGGCCCCGTGGCTCCCCTGGATCTCGTGCAAGCTCTTGGACAATGTCCGAATGTATGATTTCATAGCCTATCCCATGCCAGGTGGCCACAACATTGGGTAGTCCCTTGGCATATTTGTGGGGTAAGCATACACTTTCAGTGTGTATAATGTCAAAGCCTTTCAATTGCCGACTTATGTTTTGAAAAAGAGACCATGAAGACATTTTGACTGGATCACTGTAGTTGGTGAAGTGAAAGTGCATGGCTTTGTCCTGGGTGAGAACTTCAGTTGGGTCTTGGAGAAGTGTTGTGAAAACATGGACTTGATGACCTCGTTCTGCAAGGATTCTGTGTAGGGTTTGGGCATGGCGTTCTAAGCCCCCGGCCTTGCCCTTCCTTGGCCATTTCTTAACAAAAAGGGCAATCTTGAGGTGCTTTGGAGAAGGGTCAGAGCCAAAGGTTAGGGTGTTCCATGCTGTCTGCAATTCCCGGAGGTCTCCTGCATAGACAAAATTACTTTTAAAACATATACTTCAAGAGATTATATCTTACAAAATATTCAGAACAAAGATATTGATCCTAGAAAGTGGCTGGCCCTACGAGGGCTTTCTCAACACCCACTATTACTTTTTAAACTGTTCTGCAAACAATCTAGTAGGCATTAAATTTAGATAAGAAAATAATAAAATTCCAATCTTTAAAATCTTCAAGGATAATAGAATCTCAATCTTCATTATTTGTTATTGTCATAGAATCATTCTGTTATACACTTTTTAATAATCAAATAATCAATAATAATCTTATATTTCACTTAAATTAAAAATATAAATAATTATTCTATTTTTAAACTTCTCCTCACAAAACATTATTACTTTCAACTTTTTTTATACTACAACATCTATTTCTGCTAGTATAAACCCAAAATCATAGAGCAATGGACTCCTTATTTTAAGAATAACTTGTGAAACTCTAGAATGCATTTACAATACAACCCTATATCTACTCATATAGGATGCAAAACTAACCAAGGAATTAAAAAACCCTGCTGCAAAAATGTACTGTAATTTAAGTTCCTTAAGATGGTCAGGTACCTGAATAAGTAGAAGCACTAGTTAATTTTGCACTTGTAGCAATGTTGGATGTACTTTCTGCTGCTGTTCTTGTTGTGGTAATGGAATCCCTCCATTGAAGAAGATCAGAGGAGGAGAATAACATTGGAGTGTAGAAGAGAAGAGAGAGAATGAGAAAAGTTCTCCAGAACGAAGCCCAAGAGCATAGGAACCTTTTCACCTTCCGTTTATTAATGTATACTCCATTGCTGTCCATTTCCTCTCGTTGCGCCCCCTTCTCATCCATCTTTCTTTTTATTGAAGGCCTAGTTCTTCATCTTTCTTATTTATTAATCGTGATGTAGAATTCCCTAACGAACATTTGCCTCTATTCGAGTTTCGTCCACACTGACAGTTAAGCTTATTGTGAGATGGTGTCCTTTGTGGGAGTAAAAGCTATGTTCTTGTCGTTTGATTTGGTAGCTTCCTTTCAACGTTTGACACGCTTTCTGTATTTTGGATTTTTTAATGTCTCTTATTAGATAAGACATTAATTTGAACTGGGTGTCTCACGTGTGATCAGAAGAGGACGTAGGATTTGCAGTCACTTCTTGTAGTTATACGAATCAAAAGTTTAATAATTGTTTTCAAATCCATCATATAAGGTTCTAATGGAGATTCTAGTGATGAAATTTGAATATCCACATTCCAATTTTCATTTAGTTTGGGTCTACGAACAGTGTAATTTTGTGTAAGGGTTTGAATCAAATTTAATTTGTTTATTTATCTTTATTTTTACATATTTTTGTATATTTGATCTTATTATATTTGTTTTACAAATATTATGTATCTATTATGTCTATTATTACTCCTATGCCTTTATAGTCATTCTCTACATCAATATTAGCATTTTCTTATTGTGAGATTTGATCTCGTCAGTAATGAAACTGATCCTTAAAATTCAAAAATTTAAATTTATTTTATGGTAAATCCATGTCATTTCATTCTCATCATGAGTTGTATTGGTAAATATTTTACATGATTTATTGCTAAGTAGTGGTATTTTAAGACGTTCAATGTGCATTCATAAATCATCCAATCATATCCAAAAATCTTATGCATTAAAGAGGAGAATAATTCTAGAAACACTTTATTTTGGATTGCTAAAAACAACCTAATTATGCATCAAATTGTTCTGGAGCATTTGCGTGACCAAAGAGTGTTGTTTTCAGCCATTTTCATGACCATTAAGTTGGTCTAATCAAGGATTCAACCTAAGACTTGACACAACTCTTGTGATTTGACAATCTCCCCAAGGTTGATAGTTAGCAAAGAGTAGAGAATCAAATGAATTAAAAAGCAAAGGCATGCAATTCACCGAAGCAAGTCCATAGGCTACAAGACAAATTTGAGCTGGTGGGATCAAACTAGATCCATAAATTTGATCCACCATAAGGTTTACAATTTGTTTCAATTCCAAAGATTTTTTTCAAACAAAGAATATCTATATTTAGACACAAGATAAGAGATTCTACCATTACATCAAAATGATTCTCTCATTTGTAGATCTAAGTATCCTAACCTCATTTACATTTAATTTATAATTAGTATTTCATTCCAATTTATCCAATCCCACTTATCATTATTAATTAATCTACATCAATTTATGCTCAATTTATGTGCATATATTTAATTATCCTAGATTAAACACAATGAGACATGTTAACATTTTCAATATTTTTTGGTGAAATCATCTATACTTACACCCCTTAGGGTTTGACCTTAAGGCTATAACTTCAATAATTTGAGGACATTTTAGATCCAATATAGTTCTAAATATACCATCTAATTTTGGATTTCTTAATATTTATATTTAATTTTGAACTCACATACTTTGATTAGAGTTTGAGCATTGCAAAGTGATACACATCTTTGATTCAACCCTCTCACCCTTCGAGATTATATCATTACATGAATCATTTTATAAATTGCACAAGTTGGTTAATTTAAACACATATTTTATATTTCAATATTTTCCTCTTTCATAACACATGAGACATTTATCCTTGATATATTCATGACTTTTTATGCTTTTACTATAGTGTAAGAGTTGATATTGAACTCAAAAAGAGTAAGGATCACTTGCAAACAAACAAAATATCCCACACAAAAAAGAAGCAATTGAAATGCTATATTGTCAAAATAATTAATATAAAACATACAATATGGTACATTATGCATAAAGAAGAAACCTTGGTATATATAGAAAAGTGTGAGACATAGGAAAAATTAAGATAGCAAAAATTGTCTTAATAATATGACATTAAACATAAATATTAGATGTCCTAAGTAAACTTAACTAGACTATAGGTCCTAAGAGGGAAACCAATTAGGTAGAAAATCTCATTCACACCAACACCCCCACTTAAGTGTAACTTAGAGGGATTGAGAAAACATGTAGAGATACAAATATGGGTCCTAGTTATAAGACCATGTTAGGTATCCATATACAAATTATCTCTATATATTTGAGTAAAGGAGAAAACCTGACCCATAGGAAAAAAACCCTCTCCAAAAGAGAGAAAACAAGAAAGAAATTATGTACAAGTGAAGAAAGGAAGGAGTAAACATGATCCCCAAGGATTAATTCTATTATTGAGATACAATAGATGCCATCCACATAGGAGAGAAGAAGAGAAACTATGCAACACACCCACAATTTATAATCTCTTGCAATGATGATGGATGCTTGACAAAGGATGATGATGAAGATCTAAGAACACCAAATAATGTTCCTCCCATTAGGAAGAATGGAAACCAAATAAATATGCAAGATATATTCCCATTCCAAAAATGAATAAGGGAAGAAAGATCATGACATATGATGCCTCTAAACTTTTCTCATGTGTTGCAATGTCAATATCAAAGGATTCCATAATCAAATAAAAATCCAAGCCTAATTGATTATGAAGGTGATAAGTGAGGACCATGTGAAAACTTGTGTATAATTTAAAGATCTAAAGACAATGATGAATCCTTTGAATTCTACTCAAGGATCTCCAAGCCAATACCACACTATGACAAATGAATAGGTGGAGAAAGAATGAGAGAGTCTACATGCGCCCTCATGAAAAATTCCAAGAAGATGCAACCCCATAAGATAACATTAAAGAGGAGATAAAAGATCCATAATGTTGTCCTCCATATCTCCAAAATGGGACTCATCAA
Organism: Sequoiadendron giganteum; assembly: GCA_007115665.2. Lineage (NCBI taxonomy): Eukaryota > Viridiplantae > Streptophyta > Pinopsida > Cupressales > Cupressaceae > Sequoiadendron > Sequoiadendron giganteum. The sequence continues at coordinate 72,632,603 of CM021108.1, read as the reverse complement.
ATAAACCTAATATATATTTTAATTACTCGTCCCAATAAATTGTATCTAAAAGAATTCAATATGAAAATTATCAAGTTGCAAAGAATCACTAGAAGTCCCTAATAAAGCAATTATAAAATCTAAATAAGAAAGATATCATGGAAATCTTATCTCAATCTATGTCATCCAATTCTATACTAATCATCCCATGATGATGTGTCCACACAAGATGTTAAAGTATGAACACCTATAGATGAATTTTCCAATGTTGGAATGTAATAGTGCTCAACCTTAGGATAATAACTCATAGATAAATATGATGGACCCTTTGGAGGAATGTGCACAAATATGGGAGAAAAAAATGGTAAAAAACATTTTTCAATAAAAATAATCAATAACACAATCATGTTGTAAATTTTTTAATGAGCTCACATTATAAAGAGTGGACAAAAAATGTTTGTAAGTCAGAATAATCAATAATGCACTCACATTATAAAAGCTATAATTTACTCCAATCATAATGCAATCACATTATAGTTTGGTGGTACAAAGCCCAAGAATCAATCATCGCCAATCCTAAATTTGTGAGTATGTTATAATGTGAGTGCATTATAATGCAAGAACATGCTAAAATACATATAATAAATTAAACACAATCACAACTCATTTATTCCCATTTTCTCAAGATTTACAAGGCTATTATGGGATTGTGTTTGAGGGGATTCAAAGAAATTTCATTAGGAAATCATTTCACCATGATGTGGAAGAGACAATTTCATTCCTTTTAAAAAAATAATAATTTTGATTTACATTTGTGTTGATTTACCTTCAAACCCTCACCCATCCAATGAAATAAATAATAAAAATATTATGGAATAAAATGAGTAGAATAAACCCCCTCAAACTCTTGTCATTTCTACAACATTCTCTTGTACCCCAAAATTTTTTAATGGAAAATAAAACATAATAAAATAAAACTTATAGTATTAATCTAACCTTTAAAATATAAATGAGACAAGATTTCAAAATACCATTGGAGTCTATAATATCTCACATAGTTTTAGTTAGTGAGAAACTAAATTAATGGGAAAACTATATACTAATTGCCCACCAATATTCTATAGAAAAACTATCATATAAATATGTTAAAGAAGAAAATATAAAAAGTTATTTGTGTTCTTATTTGTAGACCCAAGAACTAATCAACATATGCATACATGTTGTGAAGGATTCTCAATTCGTTGGTGTCAACATCAAGGAATAAAGAATAAATTTTGGATAGTTGGTGGATTATTTTATCATAACCCATGTAGCAGTATTGTGGTTTGAAATGTTTCTTGAGGAAAATATATTGTGATTTTATCCTCGATAAAATTTGAATTTTTTTGAACATAATTTTTAGCATAGAGACAAAGGCTCTACACAAGATAGATAGGGGAGTATCATACAAAAGGCCATATAGCAAGAACCCTTACTCATCTATATATTTATTCTATCATAGTCCCTTTTGTTTTGAAGGAGAGTGTCAAGGTACAAACCTTTTAGTTCATTATTTCACTAGAATTTACCTTGCTTTTGTTGGAAGTTTAAGGAGTTTGTCATTGATATGCTTGTTGACAACATGAGCATGAGATGTGCAGTGTGCATATATAGTGTTGTCATTGATGCCAACATTGTGATGTGATGTGAAGATTGATGTGTAGTTGATCCAGTGCATACATGTGTTTGAAATGATGACAATCCAGTATAGAGATGCATATGTTAATTTGCTTCGATATAGAACAAATGATTTAGTTATTTGGCTAAGTGTTAGAACACAGTTTACAGTATATAAAGCATCAATTTTTGGGTCTGTATTGATTCATCTTGAAGTATCCTGATATGCAGTTCTAAGAAAATTTTGTTGGATGTAAGGAGAGAGTCTAAATTGAAAGTTTCATGTTCATTTGACCTCCGATGCAAAATATATAAATGATGGTATATCAGGTTTGGTAGTGACAATGTTTTATGTACAAGAGTACCTATTTTGATCTGCCAACATCTCTTTGTGAAAGAATATCTGGTCTTTCAGTTTTTTAGGAGTGTTTACAAGAGTCAATTACATCTATGTTCCAAGTGGCATGGCATTTGGAGGTCCACATGTCGGCTTAAGGATGATCAGTTGGTGAATTTTGATGCTAGGTCACCAATGATGTCGACCTAATATGTTTGAGGTTGTGTGGAGTTTAAATAAGTATTGATTAGTTATGTGAGAGCTATTATAGGTCCTTCCAACTTATCTAATTGTTACAAGTTTTGAATTAAGGCATGAAGCATGTATATTTAATCTTGAGCTGACAAGTTATTGTTTTGAATGATACATGTAATTAGGCTGACCTAATTGATGTTATAGGTTCTTGAAAATATAATGGGTATACATATAAGATCATTTTTAGTGTTGAAGAGCAATGATTAAGTCGAGAGTGCAAAATCCTATGCCGAAAATGTGAATGTGATGTGAATGTAGAGCAAAGAAGAGTATCATGAAGTGTGTTGATTCAGTATTTTGAGCTTTAGTGGAACTATATTTCTTGCATATTGTAGATGCATTTGTAGTAATTCAAATCTAGGAAATGAGCCACCCCTCTCTTGTATCTCTCTTATTCTTTGGATAGTGATTATTTTTGTAATATCTTATAACCAGTTATAATATATTGTGAGCTAATCCTCGCCGTGGTTTTTCTCTTTTTAGATTTTCCACATAAAAAAATGGTGTTTATGTGTTATATGATCTGATGGTTGCTTGAATCATGGTTTCTTTCCTTACCGAAATTTGATTATGATGTATGGAATGACTATTTAAATGGTTAAGTAGTTTTAGAGAATATTGATTCACCAACCTCTCAATATTTCAAGTGTTCAACAATTGGTATCAAAGCTTGGTTCCTTTAATTGGCTTGTTTGTTGAGGTAGATCTTGGACTTGAACACATGACTACAAGGAAGTATCCTACACCTCCAAAATAAATTCCTATGGTTGGATTTACAGAAGACTGCATTGTTGATATGGAAGGAGAACCAAAATCTACCTTGGATGATTGAATAAAGTAGAATTAAATAGAGATCTAAAAAAGGATCTCAATGATGCAGATGAATAAATTCAGATATTGAGAGAGAAACTCAAGAAAGCCGCAGACAGGGTCAAAGATCTCAAGCAATCCAATGAAATCATTTCTAGCCTAAAATTATAGATTGAATGAAGTATGCTTGAATGCTAAGATGAAAGATAAATCTGAAGAAGGCTCAAAGCTTAAAAAAGAAATTGTAACCTTGAGATCAGATCTAGAGAGCAAATATTCAAGAAGATAAATTCAAGATGAGCTCTAAAATGTTTGATGAAATGATTAGAAATCAAAAGAATTCTAAAGAAAAAGGTGGATGAGGGTTTGAAAAAGGTGAAATTTTAAAGGTGGGTTAGACACCAAGTGTTGAAAAGAAGAAAAATGAACAAATGAAGATAGAGGAAAAGAAGAGCAATGACAAGTTGGTCTAGAATCAAAGGAAAAACTTCAAAACACCACCAACCAAACAACCAAATACACAAAGGTACCCATATTTTAATGATTTTTCCTATTCTTGCAATAAATTTGGACATAAGAATATGGAATGTAGAAGCAAAATAAATCAAAATGTTCAATCATTTCTCGATTAGTTCTTTGTATGCAAAATATTTGGGCTTAAGGCTAGTGAATGCAAAAATCAAATGATGAATGACTATAAAAATGATATGATGTTTCAATCTTTCAATGGCTATAGTTATAGATGCAATGGACTTGGGTATAAAGCTAATTAATGCAAATATATAATGGGTGGAAGAAAGCTTGTTCAAAATGTCAAATGTCACAAATGCAATCATTAAGCCCCTGCCAAAGATATGGTGTGCATGCCTTCAACACAGGATGTGGGATATAGGCTGATATATTTGGCCTATTGGTGAAAAAATCAGTGGAAAATATCAAAGTGAAAAATTTGGCGGAGAAATCAAAGGTGATTGTGCATTACAGTTAGAGTTATCAAATTTTTGCGCCTAACTCTAACTCAGTTCATTCAATGTGAATTAGGATATTTTCAAATAGGTTTATAAGTTATTTCATATTCAATCTATCATTTGCAAATGAGTGCTTAAAGAGAGGAGATTTGAAGGAACAAAGAAAAGAATTTCAGAACACTTGCACATGAAACCCTAACTGATGGCATTCAAAAGGTATTCACAGTTTCTATCTTGCCCTAAGATTTTAGAAATGTTTTCAAGCGTTGGAAAATGTAAACAACACAAGTTGTAGTGGTTGTGGATCATCCTCGTCATAAATTTAGACGACATCTTGATAATCCCCAGTTGATGATCTAGATAGAGCATTTTTACATGTTCCATATGGTGTGCTTCATGGTAAATTGGATGAGTACAATCACTCTAAATTGGGCGAAGTTTGGTTTAATGAACTCATCGAAGAACAATTTGAACTAAAAACTGAGTTTGAGATTTTGGTGGAGAAGAGGCTCAATGTGTTGAACAACTTCCTCATATTTTTCTATGTGTATGAGTGGGTCAGATACACCCTAAGAAGAGTTTATGATAGCTTCATATGGCTGGATATTCCATATTTAATCAATAAGGATGTGATTAGGGTTGTTACTAGTTTGTGTTCAATTGAACCGGTTATGGTGCTCAAATCAGTAAAGAATGAAATGGTGATGGAGTTGATAGGTGCTAGGTATGACAAGAGATCCTTGACAACCAAAGACATTAGATACCATGTGATGAAATATGCAACAATGGTAATACTTGGTACAAGATATATTTCACAAATAGAGAGAATTTTGTTTCTCCAACTACCATCAACATTGCACATGAGATGGTGAAGAAGGGTGCAGATTATGATTTGTGTGAACTACTAAAAGTACAATTGATAGAAAACCTATAGAAGACTAAGGACTCCAAGTACCCCTTCAAATTTGGTGCATTGATCATTTTCTTATTGTTATATTTTGTAAATGGGGTTTCTAGAACAAGGAACATAGTTTGGTTGAAGGAAAAACCTGTGGCACATCAGATCAGAGAGCACTTGATGAGGTTGAATGATTCAAATGCATAGGATACTACTTTATGGGGATTCTTTAAGACCTTTCAAAAGAACATGCAAGCTAGAGAAAGGATTCCCTAGAGCATGGCAGAGAAGTATAAGAATGACATCACATTCTTGGTAACTAGGGATTGATGAATCATACATGTTGTTGAGCCTAGGACTATTTGGATCCCAAAGATGGGATATGAGATAATAAAGGAAGAAATCAATGATTCAATAGACTTGATGCCGATCAAACCCAAAGACACCTTTGAGGAAAGATATGGAACATATTAGGAGAAGTCTATGGAGGTGCACATGTAGTAAAGGGAGAAACCGATAAAGAAATTTGTTGAGAAGAGGACTACACAGCTTGTAGAGGCAATGAACCTTGCAAAGGAGGAAGTAGAGAAAGGTAAGAGCATGTCTGGCCACTCGAGAGGTCCATAAAGTACAAGAAGATTTGGTAGAACATCTACCCCCTCTTTGGTTGTCCCCAAATCCTTTGGAAATTTTCCCTCTGCCAATGGAACTAAGAGAAAGGGACCAACCAATGCTCTAGAAAAACAAAAGAGTGAACTAGTAAAGGAAAAGACTCCTTCGAAAAAGCAACAAGGTGCCACACAACAAAGACGAGTGAAGGCCAAGGCCACAAGGGAAAAAAATTTGAGTTTAGATAAAGAAGAGGAAGAGGTAGAAGAACAACCTCTGATTAGGAAGAGGAAATCTAGTGTAGCACAAGCATAATCAAGTGCAAAGAAGGCCAAGGGTGACATTATTGACACAAATAGTGAAGTAGAAGTTGAGAAATATAAAACGAAATTTAAAATATATGTGAGGGAGAAGAAAGATAAAGGAGAAAAAGTTCCTTCAGAAGAAAAGAAGAATAAAAAAGATAAGTCTAACCCACTAGTAAGAGCTCATAGCCCCATGAAATTAGATGCATTGTTTAATAGTATTGTAGAACATGAGATGTTGGAGAAAACTATTTCCTTGTACACATCTACAAATGACATGGAAAAATCTACAATTGAAGAGGAAATTGTTAAATAAATTATTACTTTTAAGGAGAACATGAGGGATATTGAAGGCCAATTGCCTGAATATTTGAGGAATGCATTGTATGCAAGAAGAGATGCGGCAATGAATGAAGATGAAAATTTAAAATCATTTTCCTTAGAGAAGGTTAGTGCAACCCTCTTAGATGAAAATAAAGCTAGATTAGCTCAAGTGTACAACAAAGAATTTAGGTCCAAAAAAAGGGTCACTACACTAATGAGTAGAGACAAAATGACATTGAGAGGTTAAAGAATGAGACCATTGAGAATACTGCCAACCTAGAAAAGGAATTGGGTATGACCCCAAACAGTTAAGAGGAAGTGCATGATGATAATGCCTATTCTAGAATTAAATGAATTAGAAGTTGCACAACATGAAGATTCTCAACATGAGCATGGAGTAGAAGAAGAGAATGTGCAAAATGATAGATCCTTCCAAATGTGGAAGATAAATTTGCAAAAGAAAATGTTAAGTTAATGAAACTCCTCTGATAGGAGAAAATGTTGTTGGAGAAGAGAATGTTGAAGGACTATCAAAGGAGGATACTCAAATAGGTAACACTCCCCCTCCTTCAAATATAAAAAAGAATGTAGAAGAGGTTGTACAAGGCAACCCAGAGACACATAAGTTACAAAACATAGAACACATGCCTCCTCTAGTTAAAAATAGAACATCTATTATTGTTTGGAAGAAGAATGAATGAAAATCCAATATTACAAATAAGGAAAAGAATGATGAAAAAGAATCGGATTGCATTTGTGACAAGGAAAAATCCTTGGAAAAGAAATATGTTGATAAGAAGATGGTTGGATCTAGTCTGACGGAACCTTTGGAGATTCCCTAAAAGACTTATTAAGCATGCAACTCCAACCCATTGTTTCTACCCAGATACTACAAATACTAATGCAACAAGGACAAGTAGACATGAAGAAAATATCTCCCTTACACAAATTACAGTTGTGTGATGCATTCCATGCCTCCTCTAGGAAATTTTTTTTGTAGAAACATAAAAAGAGTATGTAGTTAATAGATGAAGCAGTGAAAGTGCTATAGGAGAGCATTCCCAATGTAAGTATTGACAACTCATTATCTAGTGTACAAAATTTGAAGCTTTTGATTGATTCTTTTAAATAATACATGAGTAGACTTGAGGAAAGATTGGATAAAGAATTAAGTACGAAGATGAATGATAAGAGGTTATTGGATATAACAAATAAGTGTGCTATTACACACAATAAATTTTAGAACCTTGAGGAAGTGCAGACTTATGTTGATGAGGCCAAGGTGTTATTTCAATTTTGCATGAAGTGGCCCAATTCAACCAAGAACATTAAGAGTTATATGGACTCCAATAAATCCCAATTTGATAAGGTATTTGGTGCCTATGAACCACAAGAGAAATATTGAAAATTTGTGTGAACAAATTTTCTAGTTGCAAGAGCAAAGAGAAAAGATCATAGTGCAATTTGGACATCTCAGAGACCTAGTGAATGAAAGGTTCACATTTATTTCTAGTGTTTTAATTTATGTGGAGAAGATAATGAAGTTAAATCTGGTGCCTAATACTTTGGATGAAGGTGGAGAATTGCTCATGGAGTTTGAGGTTGTGAACCACATGCTTGGGTTGGAAAAGAATCACTAGGAAGATGGTAATGTCTGGTAGAAACACCTTGCCAAATTGCAGGTGTTATACACTAATGTTCCATCTTCTTCTAATTAAGTTGTGTACATTTCCTTTCTTTTTATGTATTTTAGACTTAATTTTATATATGCAAATGTTAGAGGATAATGTTTCAGTGCCAATTTTAATCTAGTTTGATGGATAGGAATGTTAGGGGTAGTTGGTCAAATTATTTTTTGGAGTTTTTCACTCTCATGTATACATGTATATGTGAGCTAGGAGAGTATATGTGTAATTTGGTGAATAAAAATAGTTCATGTGAGAAGAGAATAGAACATATGTTTTACACCATTTTCCCTTGATGTCAAAGGGGGAGAATAGTTTGGAGAAGTTATTGACAAAAGTTGATGCATGTTTATATTAATGATAAAGTGGGATATTTTTTGAAGTTTAAGGAGTATGATGATGATATATTAGAGCCAATGATGAATAAAATAAACCAGCTAACATAGTTGGATGAAAAAAATAAGGATAGCACAATAGAAAAACATCAATATTCAACAACAAGTGAAACATTTGCATGATAAAATGGCCTCTGAGAGGAAATCCCAAGTAGGAGATATGGTTCTATTGTTGAATGGAAGGGCACAAGAGAAAGGAAAGAATGACAAGTTTGATGTCCTCTAGCATGGACCATATTGGATCAGAAACACCCAAGGAGAAGACTCCTACCTTTTGTAAAATCTAATTGGAGAACTTCTTTAATTGTCAGTGCATGGACAATTCGTTAAATCATACTTTTCACGAGGTATACTCTTTTCCATGCACAATATATTTTTGTGTATATTTTTGTACAATCTTTCCTTGCTTTGGTTTGGTTTTCCTACTTGATCTTGGTTTTGTTTTGTCCTATTTTGTTTTTGGTCTATGGTTTGATTTTTCAATTTTTTTTGGGATCTCGCCTTGTTCTTGATGAACAAGCATCCCCAATTGGATCCAATACTAGAACCTTGCAAAATTTCTTTGGCTTCAAACCTTTTTTCCTATTTTTTGAGCTCCTAAGTGATCTTCCCATGGCTAGGGCTTGTTACATGATTTTCTAGGGTTTATTTTATACCTTAAACCCTTAAAAAACCCTAACAATCATTTTCACTTTGCACTTTTATTCTAAAATCATGTTAACTCCTCATTACTGATTGTTGATCATTTAAGTTACAACCTATGTCTTTAAACCCATTTGTTGACCAACCCTGTCAACTTGATGTTACTTTCCAATCCATTACCTTTTAACATCTAATGAAAATATTTCATGTGATTGAAATGTTTTATGCACAACTTATAATGTTTGCATGCCTTATTAAACTTATGTCTCCCTCATTTCCTAGGCATGTCCCCCTTTTTTTAAAAATGACCTTTAGTGCATATGCATAATTATTTCACTTAAGTTTCATAAACCTTATTTTCCCTTGACATGTGTCATTCCCATAGTTCATTACATTCATCCTTTACAGTGCATTCTTTCCTTCACAATGCATAGTTAAAATGTGATGTCTTTAATAAAAATTGGATGCATGTTAACATCTTATTATAATGCATTGACTTGGTGCATTGTAGTTTCATGAGGATAGTACATAAGCAAAATGTGTTGGGAAAAAATAAGTGGGGGCATGGATAGGTGGCAGCTTCTAATTACATCATGTCTCCCCTTTGGTGTGCATTTTATAATGAAGAGTGCATTGCAAGATTGCACTAAGTTTATTCCATTAGATTTGGGGTAGGTGTCAAAAGAACACTGCATTGCAGAAGTCTAATGCATCACAATTTTTAATCCTCAACACAAAGTAAAACTATGTTGAGAGAAGGGTGAGTAAGATTTAAACACATGGAAACATCCTACCATAGTGTAAAGGCTCTTCACATTGCATTCTTCAAATGATAATGCAAAAGGAAATTGTGATGGGAAATATAAAAGAATGTGAAGGGTATATATGAGGAATATTTTGGGACAAGTGTCGGCATCTCATTCCATTGCAAGGGCTATTCACACTGTAATTTTAGGTTCTAAGCACAAAAGGAAATTGCCACAACCAACCTCAAATTTGTGGACCTATGACTTAGGGAAATTGGTCATACCTAATGTATTAATAGATGTGAATTTTGTAAAGGTCATTGCTAGTTGTTATGACCCCAACGACAAAATAATCAAAAGAAGAAAGGGAACACCCCTGTTAGAAATTTCAAGAAGACAAATTGTCCAATCCTTTGACATGAACTCCTCAACCAATGTTACCATTGATCTCAGCTCGTTATGTAAGGAATATGAAAAAGAAAAACATAGTTATAGAGTATTTTGGCCTCCAAACACAAGAGAAAGGATATTGGGAAGAAACATGCAAGATTTACTCCAAGGGAGATAAAACCATTCAATTGTGATGAGTTCGAGGATAACTTTGCAAACATCTACTATGCCGTAAGTCAAGTTCTTGTGAAAGATTATGATTTAAGGATGCCAATTTATATGGTGATGTTAGTTGTTGACATCTGATATAGGGATACACATGATTTTTGATTTGTCTACATATATTATAGAAAATATTCATAAGAAATTGACTGATATGAGGGATCCCAAGGCTCTTTTATATTTCAGACATTATTCTTTGTTGATGCACATGATTATGTATAGTGGTGAAAAGGAATGGAAGACTTTATTGGAGTTGAGAACAAATGATCAGAATGATAGAAGATTGCTAGTCCAAATGTGGACTCATGTTTGGCATCAACATTGCAACAACTCTAAATTTGTGACTTTTGAAAATGTTATGGTGTAAGACATATTGGGAAATCTTAGTTACAAGCTAGAGAAGAGGATTTCAATGAGAATCATGAATCTACTAAGGCCTTTGTAGTATGATGTTGAATCTAAAGTGAAGCATAACCAGGGAGATTGGTATCTCCACAACAATTCCACAATGTTTAGAATTTATGGCACTTTAGTGCAACCATATTTCCTCCCTATTTATGTATTTGATAGACTATCCTTCATGGAAATAATGTGGTAACTTGATGAAGGTGACAAGGAACACTTCAAATTGGTGAAGAAGGGATCTTTTATCCCTAGTTATTTCAAGTTCTCTGATTTCACTATGACTATCAAGTGTCAATTTCCAGATTAAAACTTGATTATCATGGACTATGGAAACTTAATGCTTTTAATTCACTATGACTGGTAAGGAGGGATTAGAGAATTTTTCCTCTATATTGAAGAGCCTTGGTATGGGGGTTCAACCAATGAGGAATTGTGATCTAGAAGGATCTATAAATAGAGAAAGGAAATTGAGAGGTAGGTCATTCTACAATCACCGTTTGCATGTTTCTGAAGATGTAATCAGAAACATGTGCACTAATGATGAGGTAAGGAAAATAAACTAGGATTGGCTCCATGTAAATCAAGTTGTAGAGAAAATATTCCAAGTAAACCTTGCTTATGTGAGCCCACTTTGTAGATATACAGATCTTATGGAAAATGAAAAAAAATGTTGGCTACCTATGAAGATGGAACTTTCATGAATATGATAACATTGGCAGATGAAGAGGCCAAAAAGAAGAGGGAAGCAAAACTAGTGTAACTGGGGGTAAGTTTCTAGGTTAGTCTTAAATAAAAATAGAATTAAAACCCTAGCTTAACTATGAAGAACAATGGAGGAAATAATGCAAATCCAAGAACAATGTTACCAAAGCCTTCAAATCCTCCATGAATCACTTTTGTAGCCCTTCTCTATTTGCTGCAAATATGTTGTTTGCCCTCAGATTTTTGTAAGAAAATATGCATATGATTTTGACCTAGCAAATATTGAAGGATTTCTATGAGAATGCAAGTGAAACTAAATTCTACATGCAATGGAGAAACTTGCAAAATGACAATGTTAGCCTAAAAATGCAAAGTTTGAAGCATAAAAGAGGTGAAAATGAAGTGTGTATGTATCAAATGAGGTTGACTTTAGCATTTTATAGAAATACCAAATTTGAGTGGAGGGCCAAGATTGAAAAATGAAATATGCCCTAAGATCAATGTCTATAAATGCATGTGACAACCCCTAATTAGGGTTAGGGCAACAATGCAAAATGAATGGTTGAGATTTGATTTTGAAAAAATCAAATCAAGGGTCAAAATTGCATGTGACAAGAGGATATTGTGCACAAATTTTGAGGTTGCTAGAGGGAATTAAAAATTATTTGATTTATGAGAGAGAGAGTTGACTTTTGAATTAAAAATTAATTAAATTCAGAGGTGGTGGGGCCATGTGATAGTAAGTAAAAAATTAAAATTATTTACTTGGAAAGAGGGAAATTGTCAAGTGGAAATTTAAATAAATGATTGTATTTAAATTTGGAGGAAAAGTCAATAGGACAATTAAATAATTAATTTTAATTATTCAATTGTCGAGGAGATGGATAAAGTGACCAGTAATTAAATAAACTATGGGAAATTTATTTAGTTATGAGAAGACATTAGAATTAGAGACGTATTTAAATAAATAAATAGGGTTTATTTATTTAAATAATCGGGAGGAAATAATGGACTAATAATTTATTTAATTAAAGAGGACATAAGGAATTAGTGGAGTATTTAAATAAAATAAATGTAATTTATTTATTTAAATAGTCAAGAGGAATAAAATATGTGAATTAATTAAATAATTAATAATTATTTAATTAATAGATGAATTTGGACAAAAGGACAAAATTAAATATTTTAATTGTGTTAAGAAGAAATATGGGGAAAATCGAGTTTGTGGGCCTAGGTCAATTTTATGTGTCTACATTTTGCCCCTTTTTTCATAATATAGTTTATCGCATTATGACAAAGAAAACTATTCAAAAACATGCCCCGACGAAGGTACGAAGTGTCCATGTCCCCTAGGGAAAATTTGCAAATTTTGGCTCGGGGGTGGAAAAATTTGGAAAGTGTCCCAATAAGTCAATTTGAGGACCAGAAAATCAATGGCATGATTAGTTTTGAAATCTGATGAAGTTAAGGCAGTCAAAAGGTCAGTCAAATTTGGTCAAAAGAACCTCCAATAATAAATCCTGCAAGAAAACCCTAATTTCACCCTATAAATAGGTTGAATTTGGTAAAAAGATCATTCATTTTCACTTTTGCCTTTTGAGATTTGGAGTGTTCATAGCTAGGAGACCTCGCACAAAGATGGTGATTCTAGTGACCAAGCATCACAGATACTAGGTGTATACCTTTCGACAACCAGAGGGTGTAGAGGCACTGGTATTTACCCTTGTCACGCTTTGTAATTTTCTTATTTTACGTGTTTTTTTATGGTTTTTAGCTAGATCAACAGATGTGTTGTGATGCATCCACATTCACGAGCAACACATTCATCGTCACATCGCACGCATTTGATGCATCGTGATGCAAACACAAGGGCTAGGGTAGGGTTAGGTTTACTATGATGCAAATGCAACGTTGTGAGATGCAAATGTGAATTTGTGACACAATCGTTAAATTGAAGTGCAAATGCAACACCTTGTGACACATGATTTAAAGTGACGTAATTGATTTGTGAAACGATGCAACTGCTAGAGGATGCCACATTTGAGAGTCCAAATGATGCAATCGTAGGGACGTGATGCATATGTAGGATAAAATGACGCATTTTCCTTGGCATGACACATTTGAATTTGACTAGAGTTGACTTAGTTTAGGTGCAGTTTCTTAGATTCTTTTGATTAGATAGATGAAAATGATGATGTTCAATGGTGTCTCCCATTTCTGTATGTGAAAAAATGATTACTGCCTATCTATACGCACGAGTTCAGGTTGGCCACTTATGCATTCAGAGATCATCTACAGGATAGAGAGTGGAGACGATTGATGCAGCTAGGATTGTATTATGCTACCTACATGCCCATTATTTGGGAAAATAGGGGTCTTTTGATAGAACTGGTCGCGAGGTGGCACTTAGAGACCTGTTCTTTTCACATGCTGATGAGAGAGGCTACTGTAACCCTGGAGGATGTTTACAGGATTTTGTGCATTTCAATTAGAGGAGAGCAAGTGGTTTATGATCCATATCGAGGAATCCAAGCTATGACTGAGTATTATGACCCTGTGGATGACACAAGGCTAGGCATTGATGGTTATGAGGTCAGGTAGGAGTTTATGGTTGAGTACTATGCTCGAAGGGACACCATGTTATGTACTTTGATTGTCGGTGTTTTGATTCCAAATCGTCAGGGACACGGGTTTCCTATCAGATGGGGTGATGTGTTGGTCTAGATGAGATAGGATAGGACCATGTTCGCTTGGGGGTCGTGTCTTCTAGGCATGTTATACCATCGGTTGCATGAGGTGGCCTACTAGGATGCATAGAGTATCAATTTTTTCATGACATTATTGATGATCTAGGCTTGGGAGCATATTCTCATCTTTCGATCACTAGTTCAGACACAACAACTAGGTGAGGGTATGCCATATGTTTACTTGTATCTTGGTTCAATGACACAAACTCGAGTAGGAGATACAGGCTATTGATGCCACCATATTGAAACATTGATGGGATTTGTTTTGAGGTTGTATAGGGATTGTGCATAGTGGAACGAAGAGGTTGATCATCTTTATTTTCATAGAAAATTTAGATATTTGATTGGATGGATAGTTTAGTCACAACACATTATTGAGATGTACTTTCCCTAGTGGATTCTACGATAGTTTGGAGAGCAACATGGTGTTCTTGTAGGGGCTACAGAGTATGCTAGATCATCCTAGGAGACCATGTGGGGACCGCTCATATAAGCTCCATTAGCAAAGAAACAGGTGAAAATATTAGTTGCACAACAGTGGGCTTGGAGTGGGGGTCTGATAGATCTAGAGACCACTGCAAAGTTTGATACATGGTGGAAAACACATAGGCCACTACCTTTGATAGATCTAGATGGGCTAGAACCAGTTGATCGGTGGTCAGTTATACCATGGGTTTTTGAAGGAGGGTGAGGAGGGAGATATGGTGACAAGTGGAGAGATAGAGATGGAGGTCGAGGAGATGGTGGGAGGGGTGGAGGAGATGGGGGAGGGGATGATGGAGGAGACAAAGGGGGTGGTAGGAGGAGGAGAGGAGGAGATGGAGGGAGAGGACAACTGAGGAGAGTACAAAAGCGGTTGGGGAGAGCACCATTGTCACCCATCTGAGAGGAGGGTGAGGAGGGGGGAGAGAGGAGGAGGTCAAGCAGGCGGTTGAGCAACTAGAGGGGGAGGTCAGGTAGGAGGAGGGTAGGGTTGAGGAAGAGATTGTATAAGAGGTAGAGATCAGACCAAAGGGAGAGGTGTCGAGGGAGGAGGATGTATTCGTAGGTGATCAAGCATTGGATATCAACATAGAGGAGGAGGAAGTCGATGGCGGGGAGGAGGAGAGAGATGATGATGAGGAGATTGACATCATGGATGAGGCTAAGAGACAACTAAGAGAGCAGATGGTAGATGGGGAGGATAATGTAGGAATGAGGCCACCTTTTCCTCAAGATGCAACGGTAGATAAGTGACTAGCTGACATACAAAGCATAGTGGATGAGGCCACTACAGAGATTAGGGCCCTACGAGCAGAGATGGAGGTTACGAGAGTGTATTGAGATCAAGTTGTTCTTAGATAGTAAGAGGCACAAAGCTAGTGTACTGAGTTCGCTTAACTGTGCATAGGGCCAGTTTGGGAGATCGCCAGGGAGTTGGCTAGGGTCAGTGAGAGTTGGGGATGATACAAGACACTTTATGAGAGGGTAGTACCAAATGAGCAAAGGGATCCTAGTTTGTCTCGGTCTTAGAGCAAGATAGGGAGTGGTAGTAGCAGGAGCCACAACAACTGCAATCAAAGTAGTGTGAGTGGATTGACATCATTTAGAAATTCCTCAGGGAATATGTCACATCATAGCCATCAACACTCATCAGGCCATAGATCCAGTCATATTCATGTGTTAGTATCATCAGGACACAGGTCTTGGCAGAGTCAGCCACCTGTGGTTGATCCATCAACATCGTAGAGCTAGCCCGCAGTGTCTATGCATGTTAGGGACGAGCTTATGAGAGAGCATCAGTCACCTCATTCCTCCCCTTGGGGAGATGAGGAGAGTACAGGCTAGGGAATATGTTATCTTGACATTACTTCAAGACATTTATATTTTGACCATCGAGCTTGTGTGCTCTATTTTTGGGATTCCATGAGATTCTATCTTGCGATATGATTTTGAGATGTATATATGATGTGATTCTGATGTAGACTATATGCTTTGTATTATTATGTGATAGGATGTGATTCATGTGATAATGTTATGATGCATTTATGATTATTATTTATGGTTTATGCCATGATGATCTCCTATGTTTATATGATGATGATGATGACATTATATATGACTGCATAATGTTGTCTATATGATGCCATGTTTATGATGATGGATGCATTAATGTATGATTATTTATGATGAGATGTATGTACTAATGATGATGAATTTACTAATGGATTCCATGTAAATGCATTTATGGATTTTTATATATGTTTGGATTATGCGATGTATGATGCTTTTATGTTATGATCCTATATGTATGCATTGAGGACATGGATGGTTATTGCATTTATATTTTATGTTAATTCAAATTAATTGATGCAAATGATGCTTTGATGTATGCAATATGGATGAGTGTAAATGATGGAATTATATGTCATGTGAATTCAATATGAATGTAAATGTTATTATGTGAATGGATTTATGCAAATGTGTAATGTGCTAATGCAATTTTCATATGAGTATGCAATTTTTTTTTTGTATGTTGTGGGATATCATCAAGGGACGAGGGAAGAGAGATGACCAGATAGAGGTGGATGTTACTGCAGAGACAGAGATGCATATTAGTACAAAAAAAGAATCCTTCAATATTTTCCAAAGTACCAATAGGTGTTGCTCTAATCATCATTGGGTGCATTATTGTAATGGCCAACAAACACCATGATATGACATAGATCAATAGTGTGCAAGGTCGTACCATCACATAGGACAAACAATCATAGACAAGGATGATCATGACTCATACGAGGAACTCAATTTCCCCTAGTCCTTTTATCACAACCAACCACAAACAAACAAGACTAGCCATGAAATGTCGTTGCTCCTCTAAATCTCGATGTCAGGACATCCTTGAGGAACTAGCCACATGACAACCATAAAAGACAAGATGATCATCGTACTACATCGTTTCTCCTCTAAATCTTGATGTCAGGACAACCTCGAGGAACCAGCAGCATGACGATCAGAAAATACAAGGACAATCATCATGATACATCGTGGCTCTTCTTGAATCGAGGAACTAGTAGCATGATGAAAATCAAATGACAGATAATGTTTGTCAAGTGTTCACCATGTGTTTTCAGATGTTTTTCTAATGTGCACAGATCAAGTGTTTTAATGTCGAGATGCCAAGTTTGATGAGGTCTAGGTAGTAGAATGTCAAGTGATGCCAAATTCAGAAAGGACGCATCTTGAATGGTATTTATGTCAAGAGGATCAATTCTCAAATATCAGGAGAATCCCTCAAAATGCTAGATGACGGTAATGATGCTTAGGAAGGACACATCCTATAGCATAAATAATTGACACGGTTTTCTCTTTAGAAGGACATATTCGAAGGATAACCCAAAGATGACAAGTTGACTAGTGATGACATTTTTACTAGAGTTGACCAGATGAACGATTTGACTGCATGCTTGATATGTTGATTAAGATGAAATGTCGATTGAGTGCTTTATCACTGTTTGATCAAAAGTTGTTTGATTCAGATGACAAGAATTTGATTGGTTTCGAATATGTCAGACGTGTGTGATAGTGCAAGTGACAAAACCTAATGGACTGACCAAGTGTGGCCTTGAAGGCTCATCGATTGATGGCCTTGCCTATGTCATACACTAAGAGACCTTGTAGTTTGACATGACCAATGACTATGTCTTAATGATAGGAGATTGAGTCATGATTTTTGCCAACCTAAAGGGACAAACCTAATGTCTCAGGGGATCATTCAAGATGAGCCTTGCCTATGTAGAAAATGTGCAAAAACAACATAGTTTGACAAAGACAAAGACTGACAGGACAAACACAATGGAATTTGACTCTATTTTTGGGATTTTTGATGTTTTCTGAATATTTTTGTGTTTTGGACATGTTTTGATTGTTTTGGATTTTTCAAGTTTTTTGATGTTTTTGGATTTTTTTTATGGACATTTTCTAATTTTTAGGCTTTTTTCAGGACTTTCTCTGATTTTTAGGTCTTTTTTCAGGACATTTTCTAATTTTTAAGTCTTCTTTTAGGAATTTTTTCTAATTTTTAGGTCTTTTTTAAAGACTTTTTCTGATTTTTAGGATCATGTGCGACACCCACTGCAGTCAAGTGATAAAGGTCTTGCCCTTAGTCAGGTCGAGGACTAGCCAAGCAGAATGAAATGGAAAAGGACATGCACGGGATGAAAGGTAGGGAAGATGCAAGGCATGATGTCAACCATTATTAGCCATGGAGAAAAATTATAAGACTTAATGATAGATGTTGTGAGAGTGTCAGAAGATCAGGTGTTTATTATGGATGAAGGTAGATGGAATGATAGTAGATGGCGTAGAAAAGATCAACTATGCATGGTGCCTATTATCCAGGTTTTCACCATGGTACTTATCCAAAGCGCCACTGAAGTGGTTTTCATTATTGGATGGATTATTTCTCTTTACTATTTTTGGTATTTTTTGAATTTTTTTGGTTATTAGCCAAGCTCTCTGATGCTATGTATAGAAATTTCTTAAATACAAATTGTTGATAGGCTCTATCAGTTGTTCCTCGTCTAGCGTAGCTAATTGATAAGCACTAGAACCAAATACGACAGTGATGATGTAAGGACCCAGTCAATTGGGCTCAAATTTTCCAGGTTTCTCTCGATCAACTTGATTCCTTGGATTTTGCGTTAAGACCAAATCGCCAATTTCAAACTATTGGACCATTACTCTTTTATTATAGCTTTTGCAAAGGCATTTTTGATATGCCTGTAAGTGGTTCAAGGAATTTAGTCTTCTTTCTTTCAACATTTCTAGCTCATGTAGTCGAGACTGTCGATATTCTTCATCATTAATCAATCCCTTCAAGGAGACCCATAAGGAGGGGATTTCGACCTTAATGGGCAATATGGCTTTAGATCCATAGACCAAGGTAAATGGGGTAGCTCCAATGGGTGTGTGGATGCTAGCATGGTAGGCCCATAGGGCGGGGTTGATTTGGAGATGCCAATCACATTTAATGTCATTAACGGTCTTCTTGAGAATTCAGAGGATTGATTTGTTGGATGCCTCGGCTTGACCATTTCCTTGTGGATAATAGGGCATGGAAAAATGGTGTTGAATATGGAAGTGTTCACAAAGCTCATGGACATCCTAATTTTTGAATGGATGACCATTGTTTATGATGATGGATTTTGGAACACCATACCGACAGATGATGTAATTGAGGATAAATTTGGAAATTTTCTTATTGGTGATGTAGGTGAGGGGGACGACTTCAATCCACTTAGTGAAATACTCAGTGGCAGTGATAATAAATTTATGGTCATTGGATGAGGTGGGATGGATTTTATTCATGAGGTCGAGTCCCCATTGTGCAAAGGTCCAAGGAGAAGTGATTAGTCTAAGCTCCTGCACAGGAACATGAATTAGATTGTTGTGCACCTGACATTTATGACATGCTCTTACAAAATGAAGAGCATCATTTTCCATTGTCATCCAATTATACCCAAGTCTCCTAGATTTCCTAGCTAAGGTCAGGCTACTCGAATGAGATCAAAATATACCCTCATGTACCTCATGTAAGTTTGTTTAAGCTTCATCAATCTCAAGACAATGAAGAAGGGTGTTGTCAAAGCTATGACGGTATAAGGTGTCACTGACGATGGTATAACGGGCAACTTTGCAGATGAAGGATTTTCATTGGTTATTGGATAGGTTTGATGGGAGAGCCTGGGACTTGAGGTAGTCATATATTTCTTGATACCAAGGTGAATTGTGGACAACAAGCTCACAAACCATTTCTAATTCTGGAATATCATATGCAAGAACCAAAATTTGTTCCACTAAGAACTCAAATTATGGCACATTGCTAGGAATGTCCAAGAGAGATCCTATTATTGTCATTGCATCGGCTGCCTTGTTTTGTGCCCTTGGAATCTATTCAAAATTAAGTAGGTGGATCTATGACTAAAAGATATCAACCATGCATTTGTAGGGCATCAAATTTTCATCCTTTTGTTTCGTAGTCATCATTCACCTTGTCGATGACCAGCTAGGAGTTGTCGAAGATGAGCAGTATTTTGATTTTCCATTTGATAGCCATTCAGAGTCTTGTGACAAGTGCCTCATATTTTGCAATTTTATTTGTGCAAGGGAAGGCTAATCAGAATGACTTAGTAATAGATTCCCCTTGTGGTGTGATAAAAAAAATACTTGCCCTTGAGCCATGACCTATATGAGACCCATCAAAGTAGAGCTTCCAAGGTGATTTCGGTTCTATATAAAAGATGGACTCATTAGGGAAGTCTGCTACCAAATGAGAATTTCCTTATACAAGAGCATCGATGAGTTCATCTTCTATGACTTTTCCTTTTATGGCCTTACATTCCAGGTATTGTATGTCATACTCACTCAAGATCATTACCCACTTTGCCAAATGTCCTGTCAACGTTGCCCTATTGAGGAGGTATTTTAATGGATCTATCTTTGCCACTAGGTGTGTTTGATAATTCAACATGTAGTGTTGCAACTTTAGAGCACCAAAGACAACTACAAGACATGCACGTTCAATGGATGTGTAGTTGAGTTCATATCCGACCAATGTACGATTGATGTAGTATATAGCTTGTTCTTTCTCTTCATGGTCATTTTTTATGAGAAATTTCCCTAGTGCATTAGTGGTTGTTGAAATATACAAGAGAAAAGGTTTCCCATCAATTGGCGACATTAGTATAGGTGGTGTCAAAAGACAATCCTTGATTTGTTGAAAATTTGTTTGGCACTTTTCATACCAAACGAAGGGGATGCTCTTACATAGCATATACTAGAATGGTTGGAATTTATCAGCTAATTGAGAAATGAACTAGCGGATGGCCTGTAGTCTTCCCTATAACATTCTTAGCTCATTGATTCCTTTTGGTGGAGACATGTCTAATATTTCTTTAACTTTTGTGGAATCAACTTCAATGCCTTGTCGAGAAACTATGTAGACCAATTTTTTTCCTGAAGTTACCTCAAAAACACACTTCTTTGGGTTCAAACAGACCTCGTATTCTTCTAACCTCTTAAAGATTTTGTCCAGGACTTTGAGGTGATCTTTACATGTCAAGGATTTTTCTAGGAGTTCATCGACATAATCTTCCATTAGTGTGTGTATAAGATCATGGAATATTGTGGTCATGGCTCGTTGATATGTGGCACTCATGTTTTTCAAACCAAAAGACATGACGTTCCAACAGTATGCTCCCTAGGGACAAGTGAATGTTGTTTTGTGCTAGTCTTTAGGGGCGATGAAAATTTGATTATATCCAGAGAAGCCATCCATGAGGGAAAACATCTCATACCTTGTTGTTAGGTGTACTATAATGTCTATGTTCAGTAATGGAAAGTCATCTTTTGGACATGCCTTGTTTAAATCTCGAAAATCCGTGCAAATGTGGATCTGTCCATTTGGTTTAGTGATGGGTACGAGGTTGGAAATCCAATCAGCATAGTCTATTGATCTAATAAATCCGGCATCTAGTAACTTTTTAAGTTCGGTCTTAACAAGTAACGCAATTTGTGGATGCATCTTTTGTAGTTTTTGTTTAACTGCTTTGGCATTTGGAAGCAAAGGCAGATGGTGCAAAATGAGTTTTGGATCCAATATTGGCATGTTGGCATATGTCCATGTGAAGTTAGTCTTGTGCTCTTGAAAGAAGGCCTGAAACTCAAGTTTTTCCTCATCTATCAAGGATGTTGCGACAAGAACCATTTTTGGATTTTTTGGCGTGTTTGTGTTGATTTCCATTGTATCCTCAATTAATATCATTTCTCTCTCTTGTTTGATGGGGAGAAATTCCAATCCTCCATCCTTGGGTGTCTCGAAGAGTTTTTCACCCTTGGATACATCCTTTATTTTTACTCTTTTTTTGTTAGAAGGTGCCTTGCAGTTTTCACCCAAAGACATATTCTTTTTTGTGTTATTTTTATTATTTTTGCAACTAGAGGATTGCATAGTATTCCCAAAATATGTTGCACAATCAAGGCCTATTATGAAACCAACTTTATGGTCCCTGCTTGGTATTCCTTCATGGAGTCCCATGAATTCTATGATGACATTGTCATTCCAAAAGATGTCCATAGTGGGTGGGTCTTGTTGTTCCCAGTCAATAAGTTGTAGGTAGACAAGGGAGATACCATTGTCAGTGTTGGAAAAGGGCGGGGATGATGCGAAAAGAATGCAAACGGAAGCTGAAAATGTAAAGACAAAATTTTCATCCTCAAATTCCTAGTTAGATTCTATCCAAGGACCATCTTCAGATTTAGATGAGATACTCATGGTCAAAGTAAGGGACGAATGGATCAGAATCACGACCAATAGGTTTAGATGGAAATTCAGAAGCATGGGTAGTAGGCTCAAGCGTGTTAGGCTCATGGGGGGTGCAGGAATGGGGTGGGGCAATTCAGACATTGCTAGGAACGTTTGAGGTTTATTGTCATTTGGGACCCAAAAATGATTACCCATTCTTTTTGTTTTGAATGGTCATCCGGAGGATCAATGTTATACATGTGTTTGAATATTTTCTCAAAAGAGGGTTCACTGGGTTGTAGAAATAGTTCATCAATGTCATAATCATTGATGGTTTTATCAGAACCCCATTCCCATTCTGTGAATCAATTTCAGTATAGTAATCTTCACTTGTCTCAACACTTTCGGGAGTTGTTACATCCTCACTTGAAATTACATTGGTACATTGATCGTCAGTTCTGATTTGATCAAACCCTAACCCCATATTTCTTGGTCTTCGAGAAGGCATGATAGGCTATCTCCTTTCGGTTTTGTTTATCCCAAGGCCACTAGTTTCGTCAAAACCTTGTTCTTTCAATATGTCATAGCCTTTTCCATATATTTTCACTAGTAGAGGGGGTAGTTCTTCTGGGTCTTTGTAGATCCACAAAGATATGTCTGCAATGTCTTCATCATTCATGTCCCCCCATAGTGTGAAGGTCATTGCCGGAGGGACTTTAAAAGTATTTTTGGACTCCACTGTGAAACAAGGCCAACCATAAAATTTTGGTGTGCTTGGATATTTTTGTGATATAATAGGCCGTGTTCCGTTTGTACTCTTCGCAACTGACGTCTTTGATCTTGATATTAGGATCATCACTTGGTATGGTGCCAAGGGTTGGTGTGGTGGAGGTTGAAGGAGTGGTTGTGGATGGATTAGTGAGTGTGGACAGATCAATGTATGTGGATGAGGTGGATGTTGATGCCTTCCGGTTGATGGGCATGCGGTGTTCGAAAGTAGCCCTCAAATTGGTACAGTATTGGAAAGGGTTAGGATCTCCTAGTATGTTGATTTTAGTGCCATCAAAGGTGAAATTCAAACATTTATAGTAAGTAGAGGGTACAACCTTTAAGGTGTGGATCCAAGGTCGACCAAGCAAGACATTGTAAGGTAGTTCATGATCTAGGACTTGACATGTTGTATCTATGATGAACAACCCCACACGTATTGGAAGTGTGATAATGCCCCTAGAGGAGCATTCTTCATCACCATACGCCTTTATCATAATTATTTTTGTAGCGTCCACACAAGCATTAGAGAAGTCAAGAGATTTAACCAGTTTTAGAGAGCAGATATTCAATCCTATTCCACCATCTACGAAGATTCATCTAACCTTATTTTTATGGATGAAGACTTTGATATGTAGTACTTTATTGTGAAATGGCTTTGGTGAGACATAATTGAGGTTTGAAAAGTTGATGTGATGGGTGGAAGTCAAGTATCCGACCATGGTTTCAAAGTGGTTGACATCAATGCCAGTTGGTACAAAAGACTCCTACAAGACTTTATCCAATATGGCTTTGTGTGCGGGTGAAATGCAGAGTAGCTCAAGGATGGAGATTTGGGCGAGCATTTTGTTCAGTTGTTCAATAAGATTAAATTCTCCATTGGGTTGTAATGATTTGGTAGAGGGGCCAAGTATTGTGATCTTGGGTTGTCTAGTAGAAGGAACTGGTATTGTGACCTTGCCTCTACAGGTAGGGACATTATATTCCAGAGTTTTCTTGATGGTGATGGTATTGATGTATTCGTCAACAACTCGGAGATGATTAATGATGGATCCACTAGAATAGTTAAAGGCAACATGAGAATAATTAGCTTTGTTGTTATTAGTCTTTGGACCTGATGCAAAGGGATTATTTGAACCATGATCTTGTAGTGTGTTTTTGTGAATTGTATGGTCCAAGTTTGAAGCAAATTATTGACCATCAAGTTCAATGGTATGCTCTTCAATAAGATCTTGTACAAGATTTGTTAATTGTTGATAGGAGGAGGTTTTATGCCATTTTATGTAGTGGTAATCACAAAATGCATTGTCATCCCACCATGATGTTTTGAATTGGCCAGGGTCATATGGTTTGGGGTCCTGTAATGTGATGATGTCATTTTGGAGGAGCTTTTTGAGGACCACTTCAATTGGTTCACCCAAAGGGGTGTATGTTGATCTCTTTGGAAATTGCCTAGTTTTTCTTGGTTTCCCTTGGTCTTTGTTGTTCTGGATGGAATTTGTTGTGGGCATCGGTGTGAGCACATGCGCGTTTTGGGGTTGAGGTCCTCTGAGAGTAATTGCAAGACCCGTCACATTTACTGTTTTTGCGTCAATAAGAAAATCATTGGTGATATGTTTTTTTTTGATCTAGTATTTGTTTTTGTTGGTGGGAGCATTTGGGTTTGTGTTTGTGTTTGTGTTTTTTCTACCATATTTGAGTTCGCCTTTGGTAATTAGGGATTTTTTGAGTTGAACTCCTTTTTTGAAAAGGTTAGTGAAAGTGTTGCAACAATGGACTTGTAGACCATATCTCAGTGGTCCAAGGAGATTTTTCACAAACATGGTGACCTTTTCTTTTTCTGGTATTTCCACAGGACATCGAGTTGCTAAATTTCTCCATATTTGGAAAAATGGAAAAAATTTCTCGTTTGTTTCTTTTTGAGTAAGTCTACATAATGAGGCAATTTCAATGTTTGTATCAATATTATAGGCACAATTATCGACAAACGTGTTGGCTAATTCACTCCATGATTTTATTCCTTTAGGTAACTATGTGAACCAGTCAAGTGCATGACCTATGAGACTCCTAGGAAAGAGTTTCATCAGATAAGTATGTTCATAGGCAACATCTACGCAGTTGGTTTTGAATTCTCTAATGTGTTTGATGGGATTAGTTTTGCGTTTGTATTTAGAAAATTTTTGCACCACATATCTTGGTGGGAAAAGTGGCATATAAAATTTTGTGTCAAAAGGATATGGAAATAAGTCATATGATGTGTGGGCCTTTTTGTTGGATATTTGCAGGTTTTCCACTTGTTTATGCAAATTTGTAAGTTGAGTTGTGAGTGCATCCATGACGGGGTTATTTGTAGAATCACACAAGTGATAGGTATCGTATGATTCCCCCCTTGTTGAGATGATATGTTTTGATTTGGGATGTATTGGTGTTGAGAAAATTGTGCATTTTGGTTTGGAATGTGTTGGTAGTGTGAACCCCAATCCTCAACTTGCACAAACATAAGAAATAAACACATAATTAGATCAAATTCAAGTGAGAATCAAGATTCCTCATGAAATCCATTTAAATTGCAAAGAACAAGAAATGCGATGAAAAACATAAGCAAACATAAAAAAAAGCTATCAAATCTTATTCAATGTAAATAAAATTCATGATCCTATGGAGGAGTTAGTGCCAATTTGATGTGGAAATTGGCCCTTTCCCAACTCCTATGATGCAATGTTGATGAGTGATGCACTTTGAGGAAGATTCAGTTGAGCTCCATGATGAAAAATCTGCATAACCTAGCTAAGATCTTGATAAAATGAATAAAAATAGATATGCTTGAAGACAAAATTGAGTATAGTGAGTTTACTCAAATTGTGGATGATCAAATGAGGAAAAAAACCTCTTATTTATAGATGAGATTGATAGAAGAAGAGGCAAAATGGATGAATGTGGGACTAATCTTCAACCAATGGCCGAATGCCACTTTTCAAGATGTGAATGGAGGAAGCTTGAGCATATTTTGATGGATGAGCTAATAAATGATATTAGGTGGATTTTGAAACTCATGAAATGACTTGTTGAAGAGGGAAAGAAAATGACTTAAATGCCACTTGGCTTAATGCACAAGGAAATGTAAGAGGAGATAAATTCTTTGTTGGAAGGACAAATCCATTTGGAGGGATTTTCAAACTTGGAGGAATATTCCCCTAAATATGCCATGTTGAGAGAATAGATGGATTTAATAAATCAATTAAATGTATTTTCATGTGCAAGTGGCAAAATCTAGAGAAATTAGGAGATTTAAATTAAATTAATCAAGATTTGATCAATTTGATAGGACATTAGATGATGTGATTAGATTTTAGGATTTAATTAAATCAAATTTGAGAGGAAAATGATTTAGACTTTAATTAAATAAGTATTTTTTATTTAATTAATTAAAAGGGGATGATGTTAGATTAAATTAAATAAGGTTTAATTTATTCAATTTAATAAGATG
The DNA here is from genome assembly GCA_007115665.2 of Sequoiadendron giganteum. Taxonomy (NCBI): domain Eukaryota; kingdom Viridiplantae; phylum Streptophyta; class Pinopsida; order Cupressales; family Cupressaceae; genus Sequoiadendron; species Sequoiadendron giganteum. The sequence goes on along the minus strand of CM021108.1, from coordinate 72,605,989 downwards.
ACTTTAGGGATCTAATTAAATAAAATGAATTATTTAATTAAATAGAGATATAGGGTTAATAAACCAAATTGATTAATTTAATTAACAAGAGAAAATGACTTAATCAAATAAATAATGATTTATTTGATTAAGGGATGAAAAGTGGTGACAAGATAAGAAGATGATTCAGGATGAAATGATGTTAGTAATCAGGATCAAGTGTGTCGGTATTTTTTCCATGTCTACAAGTAGTGAACGTTTTGATTGGAGATATGTTGTTGTTTATGTATTCGAGATGCATAAGTGGGAATGTGTGTTCTAGCAGTGTTAGTGTTGGTATTGATTTGTGACGAGGTAGGGACATTGGGTTGAGGTCCTTGAATGACAACTCATCTTTTGCTCCTCCCAAAGGGGTTTGATGAGTTTTTTCCCATGGAATTTGATGATTTCATTCCCATGGCACTAGATGAAGCTCCAAGGAGGTTTGTTGTATTAGTTCCCATTATGTTAGTTGAAGCCCCAAATGTTTCTCTAACAGTTTGTGATGGAATTGTGGATATTTCTTGTGTAATTGAATGTGATGTGGCATTTTTTTCATGTTCCCCCAATAGACGTTGCATTGACCCTATTGGATGTGTTTGTTGTGATTTATGTGGTGGTAGCACCAATGGAGGTAGCATTAATGGTATTTGTGGCACTTTGTGTTGTGGCTCCCATGGAGGTATTGTTTGCTGATTGGGGGATGTTGCTCTTAAGGTGTTTATGTCAAATCCTCTAGGAAACCTAGGCCCTTGGTCCAAGAGCATGGATAGATATTTGTTTGAATCTTGTAGGATTAATTCTTCCACAAAGGAGGCCACTTCAAGATTTTGTGCAGCAGCATCTATGTCTTCCACAAATACTTGTCCATTTTCATCTCTACGTATGAATGGTTCAAAAGGGTTGTGTGAGGAATATGGAATGTTCATGTCACTGAATAGATTTATGAAAGATTTCCCCATGTCCGTATTTACATTCATGTCATTAGAAAGGTTATTTCTTTGTCTGAAGGGATCCATGTGTCTCCTTTTCTTTGTAGTCTTGTTTCAACCATATAAGTCTTGCTCATATGGGGGAGGATGGAGGATGATCAAACCTATTTATGCAAATGATATGAAACTATGTTTTTGGATTTTTTCTTAAATAAGGAATGCTATAATGACAATGTTGTCTAAAGATAAATTTCAAATGCAATGAGACTAATGAGGAGTAAAATGATGGAGACTAAAGGTGTTCTAATGTAAATGCAAGGAGTTCTATGATGCACTCAATATTGATAGACTTAAGAAAATATATACTCAACCATTCAAAGTTTGGTCGATGTCTCAATTTTGGAGTGTCAAGGGACTTGTTTGAAGGATTAAATGACAAGGTGACAAAGTGGGGTTTCCACACTAGACTAATGAGTTGGAAATAGCTCACAAAGGGACAAAGACTAAAAGAAATGATTTTGATTAAGTCCAATGACAACCTGATTTTGAAAGCAAATATTTGGCAAAGTATGGCGAGGGTTCCAATTCTAAAGTCTAAAAAATGAGGACTTATGAGTTTATGTATGCTAAAAATGATAGTGCAACCTAAGGTGCAACTAAAAAAGTGTAATGATAGACCTATGGAAAATTGAATGCAAACTAAAATGCAAGGATTAAGGACTTGAGCAATTCTTTTTCTGGTTTTGGATAGAGACTCCAGAGAAATGGTGTTTGAAAAAAGTTTGGAAATGGTTGTTCTTGAGTTTTTTGACAATGACAGTGGTTTTTATAGTTGACAGGAAATTGGATCATTTCAGTTGTCAAATGTGTTGCAGGATGTCACATGCATCACATATTTAACAAATGTGTAGTTTTAGGTCACAAATACGGTTCACAAAGTCAATTGTAGTGTCCTAGAAATTAAATGTGTTGTGATACAATTAAAGGAATTGTTTTAATGAGAAAATACGGCTTAACAAATTGATTGTGTTACAAAGAGTCATGAATGTCGTTCAAAATGCCAAATGTGGTGCAAAATGCAGCAAATGCGTTCCAGGGTGAAAAGTCTAGTTTTGTTTGCAATTTTGGCAATTTTGAGGATTATTTCAGTTTGAGAGTATTTTTATAGATCTGTGAAGGATGTTTATTTGTTCATTTCTTTAGAAAAAAACTTGGAAAACACATTGTCTTTGAATGCTTTGAAAACAAGCACAAAGAAGACAAGCACAATCCTAGGGTTGGCAAGGACTATATTCTCTAGATTCCACATGGGTTTCCCCAACCGCACTTATTCTTAGCGAGTGATTTAGAAGCTTGGCCACACAGGCTCCCCCTTTCATTTCACTCACTTCTCGGGTCAACCAAGCTTAAATCCCCCATAAATATCCCATGGCAGGCTTTTCACCTCTACTAAGAACTACGAGAATGTGGATACCTTGGCAACGACCTTTTCTACACCATTGAATAGATAAGGTTTTTGGCTTCTACACAAATTTTTTTAGTTCGGGCCTAATTCCTAGAGTTAATAATAGTTTCTCTTACACCCAGGATCACACAAGTGTGCAATGGGAGAGGATATTTCTATTATTGAATTGAGGTTACACAAAGTAGAGACACTTGTTTATTTTAATTATCAAAATTGTAATATGGGGCAAACACCTCAAACACTTTGTTATTTTTAAAACTTTAACTCAATGTGAGACCAAAAAATTTCATTTTAGGCCCATGTCATGAAAATGCATGTTCATTTTAAGACTAATGAGTTGTAATGCAAAATTGTGTTCATTTTAAGCCCATGAGTGAATATGCATGTTCATTTTATCCTCATGAAATGTAGATGCAAGTTATAGTTTGTGAGTATTTATTTGTTTGATTTTATATTGTGAAAAGAAATAAACACAAACAAACAAAGGTTAGAATCCTTGCCACATGTTGCAAACAGAATATTAGTAACCCCAAAAACCTCTAATCTACTAAATAAAAAGGAAAAAATATGGAAATTTTGTAAAAAAACAAAAATAAAATCTTTACCAAACAAATGTGTCGTTTTGCACAACGAATGCATTTTGAGGTCAAAATTTGGAATGCATAGAAAGATGCATCATTCAGGCTTGCGAATGCATCTCAACAGAGCGAATGTGTCGTTCAGCTTAGCAAATTTCGCTTGGGATGGTAGTTGCATCGTTCTATAGATCAAATGCGTCGCGACACAGCGATTGTGGCTCAAAAAGTTTCAAATGTGGCTCTCCATACTTGTACCTACAAAAAACCAAAAAAAATTTGTATGACAACTGCAAAACATGAGTGTCGGGTTCATCAATGTAATTGGGGGTAAATTTCTAGGTTAGTCTTAAATCAAAATAGAAATAAAAACCTAGCTTAACTATGAAGAACAATGGAGGAAATAATGCAAAGCTAAGAACAATGTTACCAAATCCCTTCAAAACCTCCATGAATCACCTCCATAGCCATTCTCTATTTGCTAAAAATATATTGTTTGCCCTCAAATTTTTGTGAGAAAATATGCCTATGACTATGACCTAGCAAATATTGAAAGATTTCTATGAGAATGCAAGTGAAACTAAATTCTACATGCAATGGAGAAACCTGGAAAATGACAATGTTAGCCTAAAAATGCAAAGTCTGAAGCATAAAAGAGGTGAAAATGAAGTGTGTATGTATCAAATGAGGTTGACTTTAGCATTTTATAGAAATACCAAATTTGAGTGGAGGGCCAACTTTGAAAAATGAAAGATGCCCTAAGATCAATGTCTATAAATGCATGTGACAACTCCTAATTAGGGTTAGGGCAACAATGCAAAATGAATGGTTGAGATTTGATTTTGAAAAAATCAAATCAAGGGTCAGAATTGCATGTGACATGAGGATATTGGGCACAAATTTTGAGGTTGCTAGAGGGAATTAAAAATTCTTTGATTTATGAGAGGGAGAGTTGACTTTTGAATTAAAAATTAATTTAATTCAGAGGTGGTGGGGCCATGTGACAGTAAATAATAAATTAAAATTATTTACTTGGAAAGAGGGAAATTGCCAAGTGGAAATTTAAATAAATGATTTTATTTAAATTTGGAGGAAAAGTCAATAGGACAATTAAATAATTAATTTTTAATTATTTAATTATGGAGGAAATGGATAAAGTGACCAGTAATTAAATAAACTATGGGGAATTTATTTAATTATGAGAAGACATTAGAATTATAGACGTATTTAAATAAATAAATAGGGTTTATTTATTTAAATAATCGAGAGGAAATAATGGACTAATTAAATACATTTAATAATTTATTTAATTAAAGAGGACATAAGGAATTAGTGGTGTATTTAAATAAAATAAATATAATTAAAATTTATTTAAATAGTAAGGAGGAATAAAAAATGTGAATTAATTAAATAATGAAGAATTATTTAATTAATAGATGAATTTGGACAAAATGACATAATTAAATATTTTAATTATGTTAAGAAGAAATATGGAGAAAATTGAGTTCGCAGGCCTAGGTCAATTTTATGTGTCTACAACTAGTACAATTGCAAGATCAACCAATAGAATCATCAGCCCTTGCTACCTCCATCTAGCCCATGGAGACTAATGAACAACCAATGGTTAATCTATTGGTTGAGTATTAAGAACAACTTGTGGATAGGAATACAATGGAGGGGTAGTTTGTAGAACATGTCCTTGGTGATGTGGAGGTAAACCAACATTTCCCTTCCCCAAAAGTTTGTGTAGAAAAAGACATGCCTAAAAACATGCAAATAACTAAATTTTATGATGAGGAGAATCTGTGAGATGATATCAGGTGCAAGGAATGTCATGAGTTTATGGATGACGGCTCCATCCAAAATAAAGAGTTTAAGGAATTTTTCATACAATTTAAGGATACAAAATTTAAAGAGAAGGTTGGCCAAGCAAAGAAAGGGGAAAACCCTTCACAATATTAATAAATAGCACAAAAGGTAGCTCAAGAAATAGACTATGGAACCCCCAACATCACCGCTGTTGAGGGGAGGAGGATGGTCAAACAAAGTGACATTATTTTATTACCTAGTTTTGACTTGAAATCAGCAATTACATTGGATATAATTAAAACCCAGGATGAGGAGGCCTTCACATGAGAAGAGCAAGTTGATAATTTTATTTTTGGGTCTAGATTCAATCCTAAAATGCATACTCTAGCAATTTGGGTGATGGACCATATAACAAATAACCCAAGAGTAGTCAAGTTAGTAGGGGACCAAATTGGAAATGTCATTGTAAAAAGAGCATCATAAATCACTACAAAATTGACAATACATACTTCAATGTTAAGTTTTAATACTATATAAATTGTACAAGAGTAGTATGATGCTCTATAGAAAAGGTTTATAAAAATATAGGACATGAACACAAAAAATTTGCTGACATATTGCCACCTCCCTAGCTTGTTGTGCCACAAATTCAAGCTCCTCCACCATCTTCCTCTGGAGAATTTTCAGCACATGACAAAGAGACTTTATCTCCAAGGATTCAAAGATTAAAGAAGGAAGTGAAATAGATTAAAGAGAATGAGAAGAAATCAAAGGAGGAGGCTAGCAAAGTTATAGAAAATATGATTTATGATATTCTTGGCCATAGATTGACATGTGTATTGCATAAATTTGAGGATACCTAGATTGCCTTTGATGGATTAAATAGGGCATATGAGAAACATCAAGAGATTTGAATAAAGGATTCTAGGATGCCTTGAGCAAATGGAGCATGAGAAATAATGTCATCAAGGAAATAATCAAAACAATAGAGGAAAACCTTGAAGCCCCAAAGAATTCAACTCAAATTCTTGAGATAATTGAGTTATTAGGGGAGATTTCAACATTCCAAAGCAAACTGGACATCCAATTCAAATCAAAATTGAAGATGTTTAAGGAAATAGAAGAGGGAATAATGCCTAAGATATTAGATGATACGAGATCAATATTAACCCTTGGATAAATGGAAAGCTGATTTTGGTGGTAGTTTTTCCTTCTTTGTCTGCATTCATATACAAAGATGGCAAACTGAGTTGGCTCTATTGATAATTTTATTGATGTTTTTTCAAGTTAGAGATGAACTTGGATAGTTTTACAAAAGAGGCTAGAGCCATAACTTATTCCAAGTATAATGTACACAATAGCAAAGTGCAAAAGATTTTAGCATTCAGTTGGCCTATAAAGGAGGAGTACAACTCATGGCTTGAGAAATATATGGAATGAGCCATTTTCTTATTATTTTTCATTTTTTTGCTTTTTTGCTTTGGTGGGACCTGTCTTTTTGTCTTCTTCTATATTTTCTTGCACTTTTCGAGTTTTTGGAGATAAATAAGGTGGATAAAGAGTGGTAAAGTACTTCTACAATAACTTTCTTCAAGCACTTTTTGAAAGCAACCGGGATCTACAACTACACATGCAACGACCTTTGCCCTATTTGGAATATTCTCTCATGGACAATTACATTTGTCTTTTGTAATGGTTTTAAATTGTAAAATGAATATGTGACACTTTTCAGAAGACCTAAATATTGTTTTACTCCTTGTTTCTATAAAAGGGAGCTCAGACCTTTTGTAAATGATCTTGAAATTTTTGTAAGTAGAGCCCATTTTGTACATTATTTTGTATATGTCTAAAACTAAGTTTTGATAGGATAGGTTGTAAATGTGACTGATAATGTTGTATAATAGTACTATCATTGAAAAATCTAATACAATGATAATTTTTGCAAATGTATTGTCTCATACCTGTACTTATCTTAAGCATTTATGAATAAAATTGATCAAGGATCTATTATGCTCATCTTTGTAATTTTTTTTGTATGAATGTTTCTCTTATATCTTTTACTCATGTAGTAAATCAAATATTCTTTATAAGAAATATCAAATGTTTAAGATATTATAGGGGTTTGAATTGCTTGCAAAGATTTGAGGGATAATAATGTAATGCATTATTATTATGCCTAAATGTTAGAATACATACTCTTATAAAGATTTCCAGTTTTGTTCCCTAGACTCCATGCTCTAGGTTTAAGGAACTAGTCAGATCTATAAGAATTTCTTGATTATAGTTTCTTGATCAACTTCAAATTTTAAATGAATTTCCCATTCAATAATAATTTATTGCATAATCTTATTTCCCTTGTTCTCAAATCAAAATGAATGCATAAAATCCCAAGGATCTAGTTCATCTATGTGTTTCACTTGTAATTCTTAGCTACATTAATGAGAACATATATTTTTAAGGATAATATTCTTTACTATTGTGGATGTTCTATATCCACTTGATCACTCTAAGAAATCTTGATGAATATTGTAGGATCACCCTCCTAGGTTTTGTAGAACCTGAAGTACAGAGAAAATAATTGCAAAATTCATCTCATGTTCATTGGTCGACCCCTTAAGATAGTCAATCATCTGAATTAGCTTTTCTTTAGATTGTCATAAGGTACTGGTTGGGAAAATTAAAACACCAACAATATCGATGTTGCAATGTTAGATAGAGGATAATGTATGATCATGAATTATTTCAAAATGAACAAAAGTTGGATGGCATCTATGTATTCCACTATTTTTTGGGATGGTTTATTTTACCTTTTTAGTTATGTAAATGGATTATTGTTCATCATGTTATAAGCTAGCCACCTTCGTATTCAATGTGTATTTGTTATTTTTCAATGGTGTTAATGACTTTATAAATTAATAATAATTAATCTTGGGTGACATATTCTCTCACTTTAGCTCAAACTATATGACTAATGTGATGGGTCTTTCATGTTAAAAAATTATATTATAAATTTTAGGGACCATTTAATTTCCTTTTATGCTACCAAGAAACAAGAAATTTCTTGCATTTCTAGCTACTCCAAACTAAGGTTATATACATTCTCCTTGCATCCTACTCCATGAATTTATTATATTCTTCTTGGTTGGGTGTCTCTCATGAAATTGATCACAAAACTAGAGAGGTATATTTTATTGCTAAAGATATCTATTTTGTTGAATATAAAAGTTTTATGTAAACTATGTAGGAGATTTTTACATCACCATTTTGAATCACACCATTAATATAGATTACAAAAATCTATTTCTTTTCATTCATTTTTTATTATTTTACACACTTGGTGTGGCATTGTCCAAACTATTGAACATAAGTTTATTAAATAATTTATGAGTCACATAGAGATGAACAACTTGATAGGAGATTTTGTTGGGTTTCCTAGAATGAGATGCTTATTAAAAACCAATCAAAGAGGTTATAAATTGTAGTGGAACTAGTAAAAGATCCTTTCATTAGGTCCCTATTAAGTATAACTAATCGACTTGTAACCTAATTTAATTATTTTCTACTAGTATCATTAGAATTGTCGGCCTCTTTCATTTTTGGAGTCCCCAAAATAACCCAGGGTTATGATCCACTCAAACTCAAAATCCCTTAACACATCCTTCAACAAGTTTATGATGTCAAAACAAAGGACATTGTGACCGTGTACATTAAAAAATACATATTTGAAAGAAAATTTTGAATTTTTTTGAACAAATGATTTGCATTTATAGCATCTCATCTTCTCATTCACCTTTGACAACTAAAGTAAACCTTTTAATTAATATTCACTCGATTAAATAACTAGGTGAAACCTTATCCTTATAGATTCCAAGATTTGAATCCAACCACTTATAAAGCAATCACAACTTGTGGTTGACAACATGACAAAATGCAATTTTTTAGTGTTTATATTATACCAAAACATTACAATTGTATAATACCCAACTTTTATATAATAAACACCCATTAAAACTTTAAAATGTGTATATAGACATGGCTATGGTTTGTTTTAATTTGCAAAAATAATATGTTTTTGCATAGTATTTTATATAATATGTCCTCAAACAACTATGTTACATGGTGTGACCAAATTTGGGGTTTTTAGCTCCTTGTTAGTGATATCTAGCTACTATTTGATATCATTTGAGCATAATTTTATCATATATTATTATATCTGCTAGTATACATATGTATACATATCTTGAGGCATGTTGTGGTTTGTATGAACAACTATATCCACTCTTTGTTTGTTTTGTGCTCATGGGTTTCCCCTATTCTTCTTGTAGTTGTGATAGTCATGTTTGTTTGGTAGCCTATTATAAGCAACTCTTGTAGTTTGGGGGTTGTTGTTTTCCTTCTTGGTTGGTGCTTTTTCTTTACACCATCTTTCCATTTTACCGCCATTATATTTGTAATGATGTTCAAGTTTACCCTCTTTTCAACTTTTATTCTAAGAACTACTTATTCTTTTGTATATCAACATTGTTCAAAAACAAAAAACAAAAACTGTAACATTATTCAAAAGATACAATCTTGTCAATAGGTCTTTGATCTATTGGTGAAGTTAAATGGTTCTTCATGAGCCCACTAAGGATCAAGTCTTTTTTAGTGCAAGACCTCAACATCATAAGGGATGAGGTTAGGATTGTGTTTTGAAAATTTTTGGTGGAATGAATATCCCTTACTTCTTGCCTATTAGTTAAAGATGTTTCAGTCCAAAGACTCATGCTTATTGCACTGAAGGCGTCCCCACATTCAATATTTGTGAGCCCTTTCAACATCCAATGGTGCAGATTCGTGAAGAGCCAATTGCCTACAATGCAATCGATCCCAATTGCTCATCTGTTTCTTGCCTCTTTTCCTCGATCCTCCATAACTTTCATTGTTGGTCATCAGAGCAATTATTGAAGGTGGAAATATCTACATAGGAGCAGCAAAGCAATTAATGCAGAAGGTGGTGGAAAAATATTTGTAGTTATTAAGAATAATATTGACATCCTTGACAACAAGACACAATTAGGTAAGTCGGATGGGCCTTTAATAGAATTCTTGAAACCTAAATTCTATTTCACACAGAAAAGTCAGACCATATTTTCATTATCTTGTTTCTTTTCTCACTACCATCGTTGATAACAGGAACATTTTTCCGCGTCTTCCTACTCATGGTGTGTGGAGTGTTTGATTTTCCTTGAAGTTGACTTGATCTTTGTCGGGATACTCCAAATTTCTATATGCCCCCACCGATTTTCCATTTGTTTTCTTGGATTTGCTTTGCAAGTGAGTTTATCTTCCCCCTAAACCCTTTTTCCTGTGCAAACATTTGCTAAAAGTCCAATTTCGATTATGCTTTGATGGATAACATTAAATCATAGTGGAAAGAAGATTTCTATTATGGGAAATGTGGGAACATACACAAGGCACACGAACTATTGTTTTGTTATCAGCTATGAAAGATGTTGATTTAAGGAGGTTTCAGAATAGGGACTAGGACTGCACACCATTTATAAAGAGAAAACTCCTTTAATTCTCAAAGATGCGCACTTTCATTAGGAAGAGAGTAAAATAGTTAAAATAACAGAGGCATCATGCACCACCTCCCCAGCCATAAAATGCTTCTCATGGTGAAGAAACCCCTCATGCACACCACCATTATTTACTCCCCTGCCTTCCTCCATAATTCACTTTCCACTCCCCTGTTTTTCCTTTTACTTGAGTATTTATAGCCTTTTATATAGTCCCAATCTTTTAAGGGTTTGCAGTTTTTCTTCTTTTTCAAGGGCTCGGTAACATGAGGTGGTTTTTATTCTTTAAAGGTAGAGTTCTTGATAGTTGTAGTCCTTCCTACTTAGTTCGTCAATTCAACAAGGTATTGCAAATACTAACCAATTATAATTTCGTTCATAATTAAAAAAAAATTGTCTACAAAGCCCGAAGCTTCTTCCTTTAAGTTGAAAAGATTGATTTCATAGTGAAAAGTTAAACATGTCTTTTTGTAGAGTGTTGGATGCCATTAAATCTGTTGTTGTTAGGCAATTTAGATTGTTATGGAATCTCTTTGAAATCCAGTTTTATAAATGTCAATAGATTAGTCTGAAAGATGACAGACAGTAGGATGGTAAGATACAATCCATCACCTTAAACATCACAAACAAACTGGTGCAGAAAGAAACTAAAACAAATCCAAGAACTGCCAAAAGATCATTGCATACATTTCTCCCTACTTTAGTGAATTGAGCCAAACTTAAAAAGTTCAACCAAAAAAATATGTGTCTCCCTTTTTCCTCATGGTCCTCCCCCGCCTCCCATTCCTATCTATGCATCTTCTTAATAGAAGCCATCGACCCACAAAATAAAACTAGATTCCTATCATTTGAGACTGCCCGGAACTAAAAAATAACTCCCTCTAACTACACACAACCATAAATAATATGTATCTAAACAACTACTAATTCAACTCTCTAAATCTAAAAATAGTTAATAAAGTACAGTTGTTCCCCATATTTGTCCACAAAAGAGATAATTTAAACAAATTGTTAAATTTAGTAATTTAAAGATCTTAAAAAGACTCAATCATAAATAACAAATTAGTGTTAGTAATTGGCTACGTATTATGAACATAAGAGTTTAAGGGTCTTGACTTACCAAATTCCTATCCCCGTTCAAAGTATTTGATCATGGAAGTGGAAAGGCATTTACCTGCTTGAGCAACCATATCACCAACCATATCAAGTGAAGAGTAGTGGCACAATCGTGCAACTCAAAAAACTTAATAGTTAGGATGTATAAATCTGGCTTTCAAGTTTATCAATCAAATGGAGCAGATCAATTAACTTGAAACTCACTTTTTCTTTGCATTCACTGCCAACCTTGCTCTGAAATTTTGCTGCCTCTAGAGAATCCAAATTACATTAGGATGGTTGTTTCAAAGTAAAATTTTCTCCCATTCTAAATTTTAAGAAATGTTGTGTTTCACTGCAAACTTAGTTCTCAGTTACTATTATCCTTTTTGGGGGTTATATCTTTTCATTTTAATATTTTAAGAGGATCATTCCATTCGTTTGCCAATTGATTTGTGCACATGGACATGATCTCAATAGAGGCCTATGCAGTTTACACAACAATCCTCAATAGTATGTTTTTTGAAAGGTAGGCATGCACTAAATTAGGAATATCTCAAATTGCAAAATAAAGAGCATGCTAAATCAGGAATAACTTAATTCTTTTACTGCAATAAGTGCTTCTGCAATAAGTGTTGATTTAAGACAATTAAAGAGCTATTTTAAAAGGCTTCCTTCAACATTGCTTATTTGGATTAGTTGAAAAATTCAACTAAAATTCAAAATTAGAAATAAAATATAATATATAGAAATTGTTTTCAATGGTTTATTTTATTTTTCATTTGATTTTAATTTTTTAAATTTTTGTAATAGATTTGATTCTATTATCTTATTTGTGATCACTTTTTACCATTGAAATATATGGTTAATAATTATTCTATTAATATTTATTTTATATTTTCAAAAAATTGCAATATATGCATGGTGGTACCTAAATCTTTGTCTTACGAAACTCAATGGAAAAAAAACAAAGAGTAATAGTATACTGAATTCATAGGAAAAAAAACAGAATTATATAAGTTAGAACTCAACACTAAGATAAGTTTTCTGAAATACACTTGTACTGTATTTATGGTTTAAGTCAATTTGTTTCATTTCTCTTTTGTGAATGTTGCACCTGCACATATGTTCAATGCATACATAAATTTTAATAGGCCCCAAGTTTTCTATTTTTATTCTTAGATAGCATTACCTCATGCATATCGGAAGTTTTGTGGGTTTGCATTGAGATTTATTTGTGTTCTTTATTTTGATATCTACTATGTATTTAATAGTAGATGTATTGAACATGTGTGTAGTGACATCCTATAAATCACTTCCCGCTGGTAATGAAGTCACTTGGCATGATTTTTGTGAATTGTTTTTGGGAAATCTATACACGACTAGATCACTTTTTTTTGTGTTTTATTTCATTCTAAAATAGATTTGTTGTTATCTGGTAAATTACTTATTTTTAATGCATTTATTTGTTATTTAAACAAATATATTTATCGAAATTAATTGCAGTATATTTTTATTATTTTTATCAATGTTGTTGAACTTGTTTCGAATGTTATCCTTGTCAAACACAAACACAAATTCAATTTTTTTGATTTGCTTGATATTCCTGAAGATATAACTTGGTTCTTTTTCTCAGCATATCTTTCTGGATGACAAGTATTAGCAACAGGAATTGTTTCCATTGTAGCTTATGTTAGAAAATAGTTCTGCATGATTTTTCATCTAATTTGTTGTAAATAATGATGATATTTAAAGGAGATTACTGTTTATGCTATTAATAATCATGAGATGTAAAGGAGATTACTATTTATTCTGAGAAAAAAAATGTTATATTATTTTAGTTTTAACTTTTCATAGTTTATGAAAAGTATGTTTGTTGCATATTAATAGTGCATTTGTGTGCTTTGTTTGGTATTTGGAAATTTGAAATAAGGTAGCTGTAAATTTTGATATAGTTAGATCTATTTTTTTAATTGTCAATAGATTGCATCAGTTGGTCAAAGGAGATTGGCTTTAGGTTTACTTCACTTCTAAGAAACTTCTACCCACTTTATCCTTCTGCATCATTCACAGTAGTACACATATTGTGTTTCATCTTGTGGTAAGTCATTTGTTGCATCTTCAATATGAAATGAATTGTATGTTTATTTGGTGGTTTAAAATATATTTCTTTTGTATCGACAAAAGCTCTTAATTATCATATACTTAGATCTATTTTTTGTTTATTGTGCATAGATTGAAACAATAGCTCTAAGGAGATTGGTTTTGGTTTGCCTCACTTTCAAGCGCCATTTGCTCACTTTATCTCTTCTGCATCATTTCCTGCAGTACACAGCTTTTGCAAAATCTTTTGGTCAGTCACTTGCCAATTTTTTTTTTATGTTACATATTTTTGGTTGTTTTCATATGTGATATTATTGTAAAACATACTGTTAGATCCCTATTTGCTTCTTCATTTATAGATTTTCAAAACTTGTGCAATCAATTTTATGTTTAGTTTGTGCTTTAAATTTTCTTGTTACCAATGGGTCATAAACCTATGGTTTATGAATCATCGTAATTTTAATACACAATAAACATAAGAAAAAAACTAAATAATTTATGAAAAAAACACATCATATTGATAGAACATGCTAAAAACAAAGAAATAGAAAATGCAACATCTAATGCATCTTGCTTCTAATTTGTTAATTCCTTTGTGATTAATTGGCATGTTTTTCTCATTCATTCACATGCTTACCTATATATGTTGTACTTCAACTTATACATATATTTCATCCACTCATGCTAGGTTATGGCTACACATTCAAATACTCCTATACAACCAATCCCCTCCATTCCAATGCTTCCAACACAAGCAGTTTCAGAGTCATCATCTACTCTAATAAACCAGACTCAGTTCACACAACTATTGAACATCTTGATGCAAATGTATCTAATATTTTCCATGACATCATTGAAAAACTCAAACTTGCATGCCCGACAACAAGTCCTATCAAATATTTGGATGTCGAAATGATTCAAGCCTCAGTGTCAACTTACCAATCTAGTTGCACAAAAGTAGAGGGATTGTGCAATTTCCTAAGGGAGCCTAAATATGATCAACACTATAATACTCATGCAGCTCCTACGATAATCAATGCATTCCAAATTTACCTTGATAGCTTTTATTCCTCTATAAGTTTTGTTTTTTGTGCATATAGTATGCCTACTTATTCTATAGAAGAGCTTCAATATTACAAATAATTTTGTTTACCATGAAAATAAATAGTTTGTTTTCAATTTTCATTCTTTCAATCCCTACTTGTGGGTGCAATGTAAAGAAACAAGATGGCCTTCTATAGTCATGTCTAATATGACCTTCCAATATAAGCAGTGCAAATATTGTTTTGGACAAGAAACTACAACAAATTTTACCTGTAATTTTTATTCCGCAAAAGAGCTTCATTATTACAAATAATTTTGTTTACCATGAAAATATATAGTTTATTTTCAATTTTCATTCTTTCAAATTAAACTTCAGTAATTACTTAAATGCTCATTTCCATATCAAATTTGTAGGTTCTTGTAAATCTTAAGACCTAACCACATAATACTTTGATAAAGATTGTTCTCAAATATAACACTCCAAGAAAGTCTTATACTATATACCTTGCATAAAATTTAACCCATTTACAAACCATTCGTTTCATACACATGCAAACATACTATGAAAGTATATATTATCAAGGATCAAGGGTTCCCTTCTTTACCTTTCAATTTTGGTTTTCCCCATTAACAACAATCATATAATTAAGAAGCACCTTTATTTTACCTAACACTCACAACTTCCCCATAGGCACATAACTTCAACTAGCTTTCACCTTCTCAATGGAAACTCTAACTTCAAATGTCATTGGATAAATTCTTGCAGGCATGTTGGGTCTTGACCCTTCATTGTAGGTCACATCCATAAATGCTATACAACAAGGTCATTCAACAGATGTTAAATACTAGGTTGAACTCTCTGATGGTGTCCATATCCATCCAACTTTGCTTCCCAGCTAGTTCAACAACCTTGTTGTTGAAGAAGCGATGGAAATTGGGTCTATTGTCCACCTTACAGAATATACATCGAAGGTGTTCAAGAAATACATGCACGTCGAACCTTACTCTACTTTTGAATATTGCTCTTACTCGTTGATGTGATTTTCATAAATCATTTACATCATTCAATTGCAGGGATATAATTATCAATAGTCTTGAAATGGTCTCGAATAAAGCACCTCTCATTTGCACTCCAACTCCTCTTCTGCAGGCAATAATTCCTTTGTCATCTACTAGCTCCAAAGGCCCATTTGGTTTACAACAAGATGCAATATCTACCCAAGAACCAACCATACCCGTTTTTGAAATACTTCCCATCAAATCTTTGACCCCATACTATAAGCAATGGACCATTGAGGGTAGATCATTAACAAAGAGTCTAATCCATGAGTTTCACAATGCTAACTAAGAAGGAATTTTTTCTTGGTTTTGACCTCATCGACAAGGAAGGCACCAAAATACATGTCACATGCTTCAATAAAATTTTTGATGAGTTCTACAATGTTGTGCAGTCTAATAGTGTATACATTATTTCTATTGGTCGAATACAAGTTGCTAATAAAAAATATAGTAGCTCGCCAAACCCATTTGAAATTTTTTGACACAAATCATCAACAATTACTCCTTCACCATGTGTAGACTCTACAATCCCCATGCATAGCTTGAATATCAAGAGCATAGATTCCCTACTATCACTACCTATTAATTTTGTTGTTGATGTTCTTGGCATACTTTTATCTATCTCCCCTACATCAACCATTCGTAAGAGAGATGGGACCGAAATAGTAAAGTGTACTGCAACAATCACAGACATGTCCTGCTTATCCATTGATGTTACACTTTGGGGTCGTCATTGTGAACTTGAAGGTAAAGAATTATCTACTTTGCCTCTTCTATGAACTCCTCCAATTATCTTGATAAAGTCTAGATGTATAACCTCATGGCGTAGAAAAGCTCTTGATACTATATTTTCAACTACCAATGTCATAAATCCTAAATTGTTAGAAGCCTCAACATTGCATGACCGGTATGCCATTGTAGGGAATGTAACACCCTTCCTTTCACTCTCAATAGATCATATTTCTTACGATAAGTTTGCAAATATAGTTGAGATTGTATCAATCAATAGTACAAACTATCCTGTAAAAACAAGTGTTTGCGTAAAAGCAAAGATATCAAAAGTACACTTGGAAAACTTTTATTACCTCTATTGTCCTCTTCTAGTGGGAAATAAGAAATGTAAGAAGAAGGTTGTACAAAAGAGCCCCTATAGCTTTCATTGCCCAAAGTGTTCTATTGATGTCCCTCGATGTGATTTTAGCTACATGGTCAAAGAGGATTTGGACGATGGCACATGCATTCTTGTTAAATTCACTGCATTTGAAGGACCCACAAACAACTTGTTTGGAGTATCCGTTGAAAGTTTTCAACTACTTCTAGTTGAACTTGATGTTGCTCAACACGTGCTAGATCAAGTTCTTGGGCACCATTTTTCCTTTGAAGTGGCCATCACAATGAATTCATTTGCGGGGAAAGAAATACAAAGCTTTGTAATTACAAAAATAAAACTTGTCTAATGTTTCCATGTACCTCTTACTTTCCATAAAACTGTGTAGTCTTCGATTATGTGTTTTTACAATTACAAATGAATTTAATAAAAGTATTTTTTGATAGGACAATGTTATGTTGTGCACATGTTTCGCAATACAATTTCTTTCTTTTACAAGCTATATATTGCAATTAATATTTGGTCAATACAAAGGACAATTACTTCAACCATTATTCTTGCTAATTTTAAATGTGTTCTTTAATCATTTTCATTAACTACTGCAAAATAATATTGTATTTTTATGTTCCTCTTCAACCACTACCATGGAAAACCAAGTTGAAAGTATGGAAGCACAACGGTCTCATCGTAATCATCTAAAAAAATTATGGTACCATGCAAATAAGGATTCTATTAATAGACGAAGAAGATAAAACCATCAAAGCAACCTTGAAAGCTCCTCCACAAACCCACCTTGTATTTCCAATAACTCTCCCCCATTGCATCCATCGACACCTCAAATACAGTCTACATTTCACCCTAGCTAACCCTCCCAAAACCTCTATTCTCCACTATTTCCTGCAAACTATTACATCACTAGAAATTTGTTCCAGTCAAAGTTGGAAAACCTATCTAACCTATCAACATGCCACGTATGCATGGAGCGATATGTAGGAATAAAAACTAGGTTATCGAATGGTAGTAGTGCTTGTTCAAGATGCATTTAAAAAAAAATGGCAATCGCTTCTCCAAGTGGAACAACATCGACCCTGGAGAGCAACCTACTTGTTTACAACGCCTATCTCAAATCGAGGAGATGCTTATATCAAGAGTTAGCATTGTCCTCCAAGTTACTTATGCAAGAGGTGGACAACTAAAATTTAAAGGCCACACTATTTGTTTTCCTTAGGATATTATAATAATTGCAAATTACTTGCCACGCCATATACATGACTTGGATATACTCATAGTTAATAAAAAAATGTCGATTTCCAACAGTAAAATTTCTATGTTTGCAAAGAACATGTTCACGAGGCTTTGCAATATAAGATCTGTTATGACCCCTACTACAAAGATGTCCAATTAGATGAAACCTCTCT
The DNA here is from genome assembly GCA_007115665.2 of Sequoiadendron giganteum. Taxonomy (NCBI): domain Eukaryota; kingdom Viridiplantae; phylum Streptophyta; class Pinopsida; order Cupressales; family Cupressaceae; genus Sequoiadendron; species Sequoiadendron giganteum. The sequence goes on along the minus strand of CM021108.1, from coordinate 72,587,802 downwards.
CTTATGCTTGTCTATTGCCTCCACTGACATCTCTGACCTTCTAAATTCAACAACCTCGACTTCAAAACCCCCTGATGTTAGCTTCATGGAGACAGATAATACAACCGAAGAGCATTTGCAAGATAATTTGCAAGGAACAACATCATTTGTCGCAAACCTGCCCCTGCACATACAAAAGTACAAGAATTACGAACCTTGTTGTATTTGGGGGAAGGACGCCTTACTCCTGCTATTGATTGGCCACCAGTTTCCCTTACGCCCCTCAATGAATACACCACTGAAGGATTATTTGTTATGACATTCCCCACATTGTTTCCAAAGGGCAGAGCAAAATTCAATCAACAAAGTATGAAAGAGGTCAAGCTACATGAATACGCTCTCCATCTTCTTCGATACCATGATAACCTATTCAGCCACCACCCACGATTTAGATACTTCATACTTAATATTCTTATGTGTCACCATATCTAGGCCACAACTTTTGTATTTGTTCAATTTTTTTTGAAAGTAGACTTCCAATGACAATATTTGTCTTGTGCCAAAGACTAAAGGACCTCCCCAATGAACATCTTGTAGACCAAGTGATGTGGTTTGGCTCAAAAATCCATGGTACACACCCCTTCTGGACTCTTCGCAGGGGGGAGCTATCTAACCTGGTTATTTAAATTGGTTGCCCTACTCTATTCTTCACCCTTAGTGCAACAAATACTAAATAGCCAGACTTACACAATGCCATGCCATCTACTGCACCAACAAATCCTACTATTGTTGCTTATTGGAGGATCCACAATATAGTTCAAAACCCACACCTCAGTGCACTTTACATGCATAACTGATTTACTACATTTCGTGAGGAGGTATTGGAGAAGATTCTTTGCACAAATGACTATTGGTACAGGTAATTACACTCCACACCATTTTTTTTTACTTATTTCATACATCGATTGCTTTATAACATATACTATGTCCAGGTATGAATGGAAACATCGTGGCTTTGCATATGCCCATAGTTTCCTTTGGCTGAAAGATGCACCCAATTTTTCTAAACTACAATGGAATAATCTTGCATCAATATAAAATGCAATCGACTACATTGACAAATATGTCTCTGCTTGGAACTAATAACCTCGCCAAATCTGTAATGCAACAATTCCCAGGTCCACCTTAAACAACCCCTGCCTAATGGACACAAGAATGATTATGTTGTCCATCCCTTCACTTGACTATAATGAACTGCTCAATTGCGTTCAACGCCATACATGTTGTACCTTGCAAACATGCTTGCGACGAAAAGGAGGTATAGTTGAATGCCGCTATAAATCCCCTTGGACCATGCAAGACAAGTTATTCCACTCAAATGAGAGTGGGTAGCCAAAGAACACCCCTGCTTGTAATGATGATCGAGTGAATCTTCACAACCCCACAATCCTCTCTATTTGGCTTGCAAATGCAGATTGCCAGCCCGTTCTCTCAATAGATGCAGTGCTCAAATATATCACAAAATATGTAGCTAAAGCAAAAACCAAATCTGAAACATATCATGCAATGCTTTCTCGTATTTCAACAACTTTTGATCCTAAGAATCCAACACCAATAGCTTGTAGAAAAATGCTTGTTGACAACATTGTCGATCATGATATTAGTGCTCAAGAAAGTTGCCACCTTTTACTAAAACTACCACTCTGCTTGTGTAGTCGATCATTTGTTTCTTTAAATGTCAACCAAAAAAAATATCAACGCATTCCACTATCAACTGCATGTACCTCACCACTCGCAAAATACATTGATGCATACATAGATCATCCTATTAGTCTACATGCATTGACTTTGATTGAAGTGACTAAAAAATGGAGCTTCAAAACATCTCGCAAAGCAAACCAATGGAAAGAGTGTTCCTCTAAAGCAATTGTTTGAGTCTCCCCTCGCTTCACAAGCATTCCTCCTAAGGACGACCCAAGTTTCAATGACTTCTGTTGGAGTTAACTGGTTCTCTACAAACCTTTTCGTAACATTGCAATTGACCTTGGTTCATCGCCGATTGAAATTTTGGCGCAGTGGGAGAAAATGGCATTCACTTACCATCCATGGCATGTTCGACACAATCTACCAGTCACACCCTCCAATTTAGAACCTGTGTCTCCTTCACATGATGCAAAACCCCCACATCAATGCTACCAATCTGAATGGCAAGTCTTGTCAAGTGTCCACCCAGGATATCCACTCCAATTAGATGCACTTGACATGCTAGGCAATTGTGAATTAGACCTTAACCATGATTGGAATACTCATTCCATAAATCCAATAGAACTCTCTATAGCATCCAACTTCATAAACTCCAACCGCACAAGATTTCAAGTCCCCATTTCGCCCTATGTAAATACCCAACATGACCTTTCATTCAAACAAAAAAAGGAACTGGATTTAGTGTTACACCTATACTCCACTACTTACCAGCCACCACTCAAAATAAAAGTTCAAGGAACTACAGGAACTGGAAAGTCACACCTAATAAAAGAAATCAGGTCTGCACTAAATTGTTCTGCTCCACATGGGAAAAGATCGTTACTACTTCTCGCACCAACAGGTGTTGCAACATTCAACATTGGAGCATCAACAATTCATTCCGCACTACGAATTCCCAACAAAGAAATGGCTCCCTTGCAGGTGCAAACACTAGCAAGCTTCCAAGAGAGAATGCACTTTTTTTGCTACATTTTAATAGATGAAATGAGCTTCATTGGTCCAAAGCTCCTTGAACACATTGACTCTCGCTTACGAGAAACTTTCCCAACAAACAACCACTGCCCTTTTGGAGGCTGCTCAATCTTGCTCTTTTGAAACCTCGACAAACTACCACCGGTCAAAGACATTCCTATGTACTCTTCTACTTCCTATGGGGGAACACTATGGCAGAGCTTCCAAACTATTTTTACACTTATCAAAATATTTCGTCAAGCCGAAGAGGATCCCACTCAATTTCAATTTCGTGATCTGTTGTGCAATTTAAGAAAGGCTAAACCTACTATTGTAGATTGGCAACTGTTCATGTCACGGTCAAGCTCAATGCTAACATCTACAGAACAAACTGCTTTCTTATCATCCACACATCTTTATGCAACCAATGAAAAGGTTTCACTCCATAATAAGTGTATGTTGTTGTCTCTAGCACAACCCATGGCCATTGACATTGCAGAACAAATAGGGAGCTCTTTCAACTCAAATCTAGATGATGACCAACTCCAAACTAAAATTCTACTTTTTGTCGACCAAAAGGTTATGCTATCTTCAAATCTGTGGACTGATATTGGCCTTGTTAATGGAGAACTTGGCTTAGTAAAACACATAGTCTATAGGGACAATGAAAAACCACCCTAACTCCCCTTGTTTGTTGTTGTTCGATTCAAGAATTATATTGAGTCTGCCTGGGATACAAACAATCCCAAAGATGTCCCTATCACCCCAATTAGTCGTGGTGGTCGATGCCAAATCCCACTTAAAATGGCTTGGGCCTTAACCATCCACAAATCATAGGGGCTTACACTTCATATGGCCACCATTGACATCATCAACATTGACCGTCAAGGCTTGACATTCACAACAATTTCTAGAGTTACATAACTTTTCGGCCTTCGTATCCACCCTGAATTCACTTTTGAAAGATACACACGCATGTAACAAAGCCCATATGTTGCATGTAGGATTAGCAAGGAAGCTTGCCTATCAAAGCTATCAGCCTCAACCACTTCAGATGCTCAACTTATTTTCAGTTAGCCAATATGTACAAGTATGTTCACTTTTAACTTAGTCTTTTCTTTTTCGATGTCTAAATTCCTAATTGCAGATCAACCTGTACAACACAGACCTTATAAACACAAGCATATTTCTATTTTGCAAAGAGTTCTTCTTGGACAACAACTCAATTGACATACATGCTATCTTTCTGGATCCTCTACACTATCATAATCACCCAGTTGAAATGCTCAAATTCATTTCACTTAAAAAATCCTTAAAGGTATGTTTTCTTAATACTTAGTCCTTTCTCTTTCAATATCAACATTCCTTATTGCTTACAAATCTCTTCATTTTCTAGCTATCCAATCTCATCCTTGCTTACCACATTTGAAGCTGCCTAACTATCAAGATCAACCCTTTCAGTATCAAGCAGTCTTCCAAATTCTTCTGCTTAAGATATTGCTTATAGTGGAGTTCTCCCCTGCCAATTATGTTCACAACGGTAAAATGACACTTCTTTACATTTCTCTTTGCACCTACATATTGTGCTCTCATCATCTAATCTTTTCAACTTCTGTTATACATTCCTCATATCTAACTTAAAATATAGATTGTATATTGTTGTCAAACAAGTTAGGACATATGTAGACTGGATTGGGATAAATACATCTCCCTCTTAGTTTGTAAACTAATTACAATTGCTTTTGAACCATACTATATTGGTCTATTGTTGGCATGTTGTGTGCTGAAGCAGCTAGAAATGGATGACGATTAAAAAAGGCAACGAACCTTGTATTTTTATGTTCGATGGCGAATATAACTCATTATGCATCAACTTTTCTTGGTTATGGTGAGTACATCTTCCTTGCTCTTTACTTGAACAACTTGATGTATTTTTCGTTTTCTTGCACTTTCTTTGTTTACTTCCCTCTAAATGGGCTTCGTTTAGGTTGCGGTTGATGTACATAACTTTCCTTAGTGATGTTGCAAAGGTGTATCCATTACATCTCTCAGCTATATCTAAATAGAAAGAAACATTTACAAGTGTAAGGATATTTTTTTTAAATAGGCTTTTCAGTTTTTACCTATCCAAATTCAAATTTTTGATACATACTTACATCTCAAGAAAGGTGTTATCACAAACTTCATTTTGAAAATTGACATCTTATTGGGGATTCAATCTTATGAAAATTGTTAGTCTACATTCTCAATGTTGTTTTGAGTAACTTTAACTAAAATGGATCACTAAAGCCTATAACAACTAATGTGAACCTCTGTGAAAATCCATGACAAAACACCAATATAATTAAGAACAAATTCTATTCATAATAGAAATTTTAAAATATATTTTTTTAGTTTTTTTACCTCATACAAAGTTCTTTGAGGACAATTGTATAACAATTTTTGACATAATATTTAATGATTTGCAATAGGTTGCAATACATGCTCTTTTTGCTACGCTAACTGTTTTTAGTTTTTTTGTCTTCTTGCAGATCACTTTAAGGACAATGTTGTTTTCAAAACATTTTCCCACTGCCCCAAATCTCATTACCACAGACTTTATTTTCAAAAATGTAATCTTAATGCAATAGTCACAACCTTTATTTTTTGTTTTCTGGGTGTAGTTTAAATTTTATAACAAGCTTCAAAGCTTCTCAACTGTGTATTGTTGCACATTTTATATATATATAGAATATCCTTTATTAATTATCTATTTGAAGATGGTTACTTCGATTGTCATTTCTAATAGTCCAAACAAAACTCGGACAACAACTTACATATTTAACAAACAAAAAATTCATTATATTCTCTTTAGCCTACCCATTGCAGCCCAAGGTGCGATTGCTAGTGTATCAATAACTAAAAATTGTTTGTGGATGATATAAAATCCTTGATCAAAAGATAAAATGTCATAGAATAAAATCATGACTCTATCCTTCTTATAATTAATACTTCAAATATTACTCAAAATGATTAAAAAAAAATCATTAATGTTAATATATAATAATACTTTAAAAATATCTTCTTATAAAATAATAATTATTTTTAAAGATAATTAATACCTATATTAAAAAAAAATAGAAACAGCACTTAAAAGTATAATTAAATACAGCACATAATTAACTAAAAAGTACTAAAAGGGATGCTTATATTCCCTCAAAAATATCATCTTTATAATAATAAAAAGTAATACCTAGAGAACTAGAGAAAAGTGAGTGAGGAGAAAGCCAAACAGTTCCATCGTGTCATTCTCCTCGTACGTCTCAATTTATGGATAAAATCTAATCCGGACAATGTTAAAAGCTGTGCGGGCCATATCATCAACACATGTCAAATAAACAGTAATGCTTTTGTTGCATCTACAATGTTTTCATCATAAAATACAAATAATTTGTAAGAACTAATGTATTTTCTACTCTTACAGAATTCAAAAGTAAATTCTCAACAGTGTTAAATGTTTAAAAAAATGTGAAGTATGCGCTGGATCCCATTTTAAAAAGACAAAATATCGTGAAGTGCCTACTAGATCCTCAAAATCTGTGAGTTGCGTGCCGATTCAGAACACCCCTCCGAGTAAGACGACAATAATTTTAACATTGACTGCTCTGCACAAAAAAATATGTAATTAAATGTAAACGAGGAAGAAAGCGCGTCTGTGTACGAAGATTAGATTAAAAGAGAGATGCAGAAAAAGAAAAGGCACTGAGAGAGGAAATGGGCAGCAAAGGCGTATTCAGTAATCAGTGGAAGTTGAAAAAAGTATTATGTTCTTCGTACTGCTTCTGGAGATTTTTGGTCGTGACCTGTTTGCTCTTTTATCCTCTGCTACTGTTCTGGTTCTCCGGTTTTCCATGCACGGATTCTCAGAGAACAGTGTTTGAAACAGCTAATAACATCTTTTCAAGGGCCAAAGTTTCCTCTTACAAAGGTATGCCATCTTTCTTAGTAAATAAGGAGTATAGTGGTGTAAGAAAGATTTAAATCCAAGCTGTTGAGGGGATTATGAATTCCACTGAAAGGTTGCTTTATGATGAGGTTCAGAAAACAGAGTATGAGGGTTGTAAATTCTCCAGGAAAAGGTAAAGAGGGTCAGAAAATACAGTAAAGGGTTTTGTAGCTTTATAAGAAAAAACGTATAATTTAGTATTTAAGAATCTTGATGAAACATTCCTCCATGCATATATAATAATTGTTAGAAAACACAGTACAAGGAAAAAATATTGTTTAGAATCTGGAGAAATACTCCTCCACATATGTAATGAGTGCCAAAACACACAGCCTGGGGTTGTAACTTCCCAAGAAAAAAGTAGTATTTAGAATTCTAAAATCTTAACAAAATATTCTTTTATATAATTTTAGATACAAACTGTAGTCTCAATGACTTTGTATATAGTCCTAGCATATTTCCAAATATCTTGAATCTTAAAGTATGTAGTTTCTGGATTCAACTGTGTATTAGTTTTTGGATCAATTTTCAGATCACACTCAGTGATTCATCTTTTTGCATCTTTGATGATGGATGGATCACTGAGTGTAATCCGAAACGTTGATCCAAAAACTAATACACAGTTGAATCCAGAAACTACATACTTTAATGACATGGACTGTGGAAATCTAATGTCTTTGATATCGAATCTTGTTTTTCAATGGTTTTTATAATTGTAAAGATTTGTATCAGTTATATATATTCAGCTGCTTGAAATATAAAAATGTTTACAACATTAATAAAGATAATTTCTGAGATATTAAATTATGTTATTTTAATTTTCTAAATTGAGATTTAACTGATCCAATTGTATAAAAGACACATTTTTTGCTCTCATTTTTCTTTTGACTTCTACCATCCACTTATTTCACACCATAAATAATATGAATATTCTCAAACTAATGATAAAAAATCTTTATATTTCTACATACTTTCCTTATATGCACTTTTTGTTTACCAGTATAAATACATTTGTATTCATTAAGCTAATAATTTATCTTATAGATCAAACTTTTGTTGATCATGAGTGCAATTATTTTATATTGAACCTCAACGCAGTGAGCATTTAGTTGAAATATTCTCAGACTAATGATCAAAATCTTTATATTTCTACATACTTTCCTTATATACACTTTTTTTTTTGTTTATGAGTATAAATACATTTGTATTCATTAAGCTAGTAATTTATCTTAATAGATCAAACTTTTGTTGATCATGAGTGCAATTAATTTATACTGAAGCTCAACGTGGTGGGCATTTAATTGACATATTTAGAATGTGTTCTGAATATTCATTACCATGTGACGCTGCATGCAGGAGATCTCCTGAAACTTGGCACGTCCTGGAACGCCCTCACCTTCGGCTCAGAGCCCACTCAAAAACACCTAAAGATTGCTCTCTTTGTTAAAAAGTGGCCAGAAAAAGACAAAGCGGGTGGCCTAGAACGCCATGCCCTCACCCTCCACCGGGTCCTAGCCCAAAGAGGCCACCAAGTGCACATTTTCACAGGCCTTCCCAGTGATCCTTCTGCAGCCATCACAAGTGACAAATCCATGCACTTTCACTTCACCAACTTCACAGACCCGGTGAACCGGTTCATCAACAAAGAGGAAGCCTGGACGGAGTTTCAGAACATAACCCGCCGGGTCAAGGGCTTCGACATCATACACACGGAAAGCGTAGCTTTGCCTCACAAATATGCCAAGGGTTTAAGCAATGTGGTAGCAACATGGCAAGGGATAGGCTACGAGAGTATACATTCCAGCATTGTGCAAGAACTAACCCGTGAACCGGCCGATCCGCGGACACCAGCGGTGGACCGGGACCTGAAGGAACATCTTGACAGGGTCATCCAAGAAGTCAAATTCTTTCAGAACTATAAACACCATGTGGGCACCAGCGATTACATGGGGGACGTGTTAAGGCGGGTGTACATGCTACCCGTGGAAAATGTGCACATAATTCTCAACGGCGTGGACGAGGGGCGGTTCAGGCCGGACCCGGCGAAGGGCCGGGCGTTCAGAGCAGCGCATGGCGTGCCCCTGGACGCTCGACTGGTTTTGGGCATGAGCGGGCGGCTGGTGAAAGACAAGGGGCATCCGGTGGTTTTTAAAGTTCTCCGTGATCTGTTCTCTGACAGAGAGAATGCAAACATATTTGTTTTGATTGCAGGGGATGGGCCATGGGGGAGCCGGTATAAGGAACTCGGCCCCAATGTGAAGGTCCTCGGGTCTCTTAGCCCTGGAGAGCTGGGGGATTTCTATAATGCTTTGGATATTTTTATGAATCCTACTCTGAGGGCCCAGGGGCTTGATCAGACCACGCTTGAGGCCATGCTCTGTGGGAAGGCTGTTTTTGCCACACATTTTGGTAGCATTGTAAGGAGTGCTATTGTTAGTGAAGAGTTTGGGTATACTTTTAGTCCTACGCATGAGTCATTGAAGAAGGAATTGGAGAAAGTTTTGGAGGATGGAAAGGGGGTTTTGGAGAAGAAGGGAAGGGCCTGTGGGAAACGAGCTGCTCTGCTGTTTACTGCTCAGAAAATGGCAGCTGCTTTTGAGAGGCTGTTTCTTTGCATTGCTAAGAGGCCTGAGGATAATGTTGATTTTTGCACCTACCCCCTTCCTGCCGATACCATTTAAGAAATGGTACTGGCTTTGCTCTTGTCTGGAGCATTTCGGGGTTTTGAATTGTTTAGCTTTTTGTTCTTCGTCATGTTCTTAATCCTTTTGGGTTCTCACTACGTCACTGTAATGTAATGCTAATGCTCTAGTTAAGTAGTCGCTGAAAAAGCAATTTCATTTTAATTACACTCATCAATATTACTGTATGCTTCAAAATCAATGGCCACTCATGGTGGCAATTTTTTTTTTAGTGACAGTTGTTTCTTAAGATTATTTTTATGGTGTATAAAATTGTTGGATTTCCAACACACTGATCAATAAAAATGAAGCGGTAACAATTGTACAGGATAATGTATTAAGAGGGATTATCAGAGTGACATCTAAAGAATGAATATAGAACATTGTCCTAAATTGTATAGGACAAATAATTGAAACCAGAATAAGTGGAGGAGTTTTGCATTACTTTCCAAAACCCCTAAGCCTACTAGATACTATCAGAACAGAAAACAAAAATGTAGCTCAAATTCACACACAAGAAAAAACAGAGCTGCATTCTATGAGACTTGAAAACCAAAAGAAAATATCCCAGGACAGGGTTGATCCCCAATCCTGTCATTCTAATGTTGAGTTGGAATGATCAGGGTGCTCTTTAATTTCAAATATCCACTAATTGGAGATGATGGGCCAGTATCTAGTCTTTTCCTTTGGCTCCTCCTGCTTGACCTCATACAAATGCAGGATCAACACAATTTCTTCTTGTTGCAGGCTACTGGATCATCTTGGGTATAGGTATCAGACGTGTTCTTTGCTTCAAGCTTCTAAATCTCAGATTTTTTTCTGGTTCAACCACCGTATTTCAAGGATTTCAAGGACTTTGAATTTCTAAATTATGTTTTAAAACTATTATGAATTGTTCTTGAATGCCTTTCAAATGGCAAATTGGTCCCTAGAAAAAATGGATCACAAATGTCACCCTCCTGTCGAGGTCTTGCAAATTGGCCTTTAAGGTGTTTGTCATTTTTTAGGAGATAAGTAAAGGTGAGTCATCTTTCGCATTTGTTTATGGATCTTATTAAACTAATCATCAATAATGTTGCTCTTCAAACTCATCGTGAATGTTCTTATCTATATACTAGTAGATATTTTTAAGGTAGTCTTTGAATATGCAATACTTTGAAGCTAACATTGTGGTGAATAATGGCCTTGGATGTTTTCAAATCTTGACGTGAAGTTGTCTTTGGTTTAAACTAAAAGTCCCCTTGAATTTGTCTATGGGTGCTGATCTTTATTAGTTTTTGCATTCCAATACGTATCCATCGAGCTTGCACATTATGATAAGAGTTTGTTCCCTTTCCTCAAGACAGCAAAGGCTTTAGAGGCATGAGAATCTTCATCTTTGCATTCCATAGATTTGTATTAGTATAATGTAGGTGGTTGTTTAGGTTAATTTTATGATAATAGCTTCAAATTAGGTCACCATTTTACTGTCATAACCTTGTAATTATAGTTTAAAATGATTCTATTAAATAATAATTGAAAAGATTAGGATGTATAATATATCATGATGAAAGGGTGTGAAATTTTGTATGTCAAATTTTGACCACTAAAAGTTCACATTGAAAGGCTTGAAAATTGCAATATGTCAAAATCTAGACAAATCAAATTCTTGTATTCTATGAGTTTAACATCATGACATATCCTTGTAATTATAGTTTAAAATGATTCTATTAAATAATAATTGGAAAGATTAGGATGTGTAATATGTCATGATGAAAGGGTGTGAAACTTTGTGTGTCAAATTTTGACCACTAAAAGCCCACATTGAAAGGCTTGAAAATTGCAATATGGCAAAATTTAGGCAAATCAAACTCTTGTATTTTGAGTTTAACATCAGAACATATCCTTGTAATTATAGTTTATAATGATTCTATTAAATAATAATTGGAAAGATTAGGATGTATAATATGTCATGATGAAAGGGTGTGAAACTTTGTGTGTCAAATTTTGACCACTAAAAGCCCACATTGGAAGGCTTGAAAATTGTAATATGTCAAAAATTAGGCCAAATCAAATTCTTGTATTTTATGAATTTAACGTCATGACATATCCTTTCAATTACATAGGAATTATCTTGTCCCATGACTCTTAAATTCAAATTTGAATTAATATCCAAATGTAAGAATCAAAAGAGTTTTGTAGCAGAGCAAAGAGAGTTGAGATATTGTGATAGCTTCACATCTCTTCTCAAAGATTGCTACCACTTTCGCATTAACTAAACAATGTGGTAACTTCACATCTCTTCTTCAAGATTGCTACCTTCTTATATGGTATACAATAATGACTTACATATCTTCTTAAAGTCATTTGTACATATCTCTCAAACCAATGAATCAATCATAGAATGCTAATAAAACATCTAACTTCCAACTATTTAGTATGTTATCAATTGGATTGCTAATATTAGGGTAAAAACACAAAAACGTGGCATATATGTTTTGAATTTTGAAATGATGTAAACCAATAAAATATATATATTTTTAGTATATTTTATGTTTGTATTTTAAAATAAAAAATAAAAAATAATTTTAAACTAGTTTTTAATAAATTAACATTATAATTTAGTAGTTAATAAAATGTCCAAAAATGATGTTGTATGGGATGCCAAACTTTTTATAGTAAATTTTATTTTTTTCTTTCAATTTTTTTGTGTATATTTATAACTTGAAACTTCAGTTCATGGATATATTTTTTTTCCAATTTTGATAAATATATATTTTTAAATAAATACTAAAATGTGCATGAATCAAAAAATAGTTGTTTCCATGGGATGCCAATTTTCATATTAAATATTTATTTAAAATAATTATTTATTTATTTATTTATCTTGAAATAGATTCTTTTATGTAGTGCATCATATTTTTTTCAATTTTTTTAATAAGTTTTAGTATTTTTTCTTGGCATGGTAATGAATTAATATTTTGTGCTGATAACCTACTTTTAGTAAAAATAAAAAATAAAAAATAAATAATAATTAAACTATTAAAATAAATATATTTTTGAAAACTACACTTATTGATCTACAAAAGAGTTTTTATATTTAAAAAAAATATTATTAACATTAGTAGGAGTTATTGAAACTTCAAGTTTTTCAAATAATTTTATTTTTTTGGTAAATTGGATTCAATGGTGCTCCATATATTTTTAGCCAACAATTTTAGTTGAAAAAGTTGTGGAAGTATCCAACTTAGCTAGAATGAATCTTACTAGATCATATGTTTAACCAAAATTGATTTTTAGTTAGAAATACTTAAATTCAGTTGTGTTGATAAGTTGGCTGAAAGTGTGACAACTTTGTGCTTTTACCTAATAAAATCTATATCACAAAAACATTTTTTAAGTTTTAGTATCATATTCCTTAACAATGGTTGATATACATTTATATATGAGAAGGCTTGTCATCAACTTGTATGGGGGAGTGATGTATGATCCCCCCCTCTCTCTCTCTCTCTCACACACACACACACACACACACACCTCTCAAACCAATGAATCAATCATGCAATGCAAATAAAACATCTAACTTCCAAAAATTTAGTATGTTCTCAATTGGATTGCTAATAAAATTTCTATCACAAATATTTTTTAAGTTTTAGTATCATATCCCTTAATAATGGTTGATATACATTTATATATGAGAAGGCTTGCCATCAACTTGTTTGGGGGAGTGATGTATGATCTCTCTCTCTCTCTCTCTCTCTCACACACACACACACACACACACATTCTATATTTATTTCTTATAATTGAATTCACCCTTCTCCTTTATACTCCCCCTCTCTCTCTCAGAGACATACTCTTTTATACTATTGATGATTTGCATTTACAAAATTAAAAGAAATAAATGCTCTAAAATCTAGTTCATTTTTATGTTTATTTAAATATAACTAAAACATCTTTTAAAAGCTAACTTTTCTTTAATTGATAAAATCTCTAGTTTTATAGATATTACTTTTCCATGAGATTGTGTCTAGGAATATTTTTATGCAACTAATTTGGGTCCACATGTACTATAAATGTTTAGAAGCTAGCAATAAAGGTGAAATAATCAATGTTATAACACTCATCCTAAGCAACACTGAAATAAGTACTATACTCTCACTAACTCCATCCTCTTAACCTACAATTTGAGGGGTTTTCAAAAAGTTACGAATTTATAACTTGAAAGTGTTTAAAGTTATTAATTGAAACACGCCAAGTTCTTGTCATAGTAGTTTAAAGTAGATAAAAATAAAGTTTCTTGAAAAGGTGGGTTAAGAATCGTGCTTTCCTTATGGGTAGGTCCTTCAAGCATTTTCTAATAGTAACATTAAGCTCATTATTTTTTGGATAACCAATTCAATTTGATAGGTTTTTTTAGTTATGTGACTATAGGAGTAAAAGTGTATGAGAGTGCCATTAATGTCTCTTCCCTCATCCTAGCCATATAAAATGTGTATATAATACTAATGAAAGCTAGATTTAATAAAAAAATTAAGGTATGTAACACTCATGCACTTAATTTATACTTTGTAGATCATTTCCACCCTCAAAAAGGGAACTGAATGATACAAACACCTTCTTCATGAAACCCATGTTGGATTTTATTGGTGAGACATAGTCCACCTTCATATTAATTGTCTAAACCTATTTTACCTACAAATATTCCCCTCATTAGACATGTTTCAACTAGATACCTTATTCAAACCTAGTGATGGTGTCATTGATCCCTAAATAGGCTTTGTCTACACTAATATGTTTGGTGCATAAATAGACACCCTCTTCTTTGCCTAAATCCCTTGATTTTAAATCACTAGGTGTAATGACAATTCTTTTCTAGCAATATTGTCAAAAAGACCTTACAATTTTTACATAATTCCAAATAAATGTGTGGTAATATCTAGTCAAGCTTGAGATACCTCTTAGACTTTGAATGGATTATTTTTAAGGGTCAATCCTATATTTCTACTATCTTTTTGGATCCACTTGCACTCCATCCTATGAAAAATATGTTTTGGATTATCCACCTCTTACACAATAAAGGTACACTTAAGATAACTTATCAAAAAGGGAACGATCCTCTAAATTTTTAGAGCAATCTTCATTGCTTGATATGATAATCCCAAGTGTGACTTTAGATGAGAATACCATAAAAAAGACAAGGGTAAATTTGTGGAGGCAGTGTTTGAAAACCTTACATTCACTAGACTCTAAAAGGTAGAGGGAGCATTAGTCAAGCCAAATAACATTACCAATAATTCAATTAAACTTCATATGTTTGAAAGTCAAATTTAGGAATATCTTCGTCCTTGAATTGAATTTAGTGACATGTCAATCAAAGATCCAACTTTTTAAAAACTTAAGCCCAATATAACACATCTAATAAATCATCTATAATAGTAATAGATAAATCTAAATGGTGGTCAAGTTATTAAGTTTCATAAAATCTATGCACATTTCTTATATGTTATCATTCTAAGGAATTGTCCAAATAGGGGACAAACAATTATTTTTGCTAGGTTTGATAACATCTACCTCTACTTGCTTCCTAACCATCTCATTTTTTCAAGTCAGTAGAGCCAAATATTTGGGGGTTGATTTGTTAGAAACCAAGATAACCTGCATGCAATCACCTGTCACATGAAAAAGACATGCAAAACCAAAGAAGATGTTCTGTAAACCTCAAAATAAAAATGCATTATTGAGAATCAATTATTACAAAGAGATCAATCCTTATGAAGGAGATCAAGAAACCCTAAAAAAAAAACCCTAAATGAAACCCTAGTGTGTACACTTAATAATTAATCAATTATTAATGTGCCTAAGTTTAGCTTAAGCAACTAAAGGAATAAGTGACTTAATTAATTAACCAGTATGATATAATTAATTAAGTGTAATAACTTATTACTCTAACACCTCCCCTTAAGATGAACTTATGAAGAAGCTAAAATACTAGAAGAAGATGCATGCAAGCAAGGATGGGTCCCGAAAACTAGGCCTAATTAGGTACCCATTTACAAATGCAAGAAAGAGGTAGAGAAGGAAAACCCAGTGGGAAAACCCCCCTACAATGAGATGACATGCTGCAAAGAAGCACTGGAAGAGCACTGCAGAGTAACATTGGAACCGCAATCTGGCAAGCAAGAAAAGATACTTCTGTCTACAAGAAACCATATCAGAATCATAATGATGCAATAATAGACCCGATGCCACAGAACACTCGAAAACTCCAAACGGGAACAACCCTGGAATCCATAAAGCAGTAGTCGATTATTGAATGATGTATTACTGAAAACGAAGTGCAAAGATGCAAGTTGCACCCTCCCAACTGAAAAAACATCCAAGTAATCTCCAAACAACCCATCGGGCCAAATCTGGAATAAGCGATCAACCTGAGATAGATACAGAGAAAGTGCATGGACAACAACATAGAGCTCCTCAATACCTTTCCAATGTTGCAAAGATAGCGAAAATTGAAGATCGTGGCAAAAAGTTATGAGCTCGAAAGCATAAAATAAACATCTGACTTCAAACAACAATAAATATAGCAAAACAAAAAATACTGTAAAATAAACTACACCACAGTAAAGTGCTTGGAACCAGCTTTTCGACGATATCTCGTTTGCCCGATTTTGATACTGTATGCCCAAGTTATGCCAAAAACAAAAAAACTGCTATTTTAGGCAAATCAGGGCTAGGAGGGGGCAAAGAGGGCCGTACGATCGATGATGTCATGCTGATGTCAGTAGTTCATGAGTTTAAATTTGACGACCATCTGGTCGTCGCCGCAAAAATTTGCCCCCCCTGCAAAAAAATTTTGACAGAGCCCTTGGTCGCTGATATGATCAGAGGCTGGGTGCTGGAGTTGGTCGAGGGTCAGGCGTAGAGCTCCCGGTCCCCCATAGGACTTGCTGCCGTGGGTGGGAAGCCCTCAGGGGCTGGTAGAGAGCCCCGGGGCAGAGCTGTTGAGGGGCTTGACGGGGCTGGCTGGCTGGCAGCCGGATGGGGGAGCCATCGGCGGTGGCGGCGGACTGGTGGCCGCTTGGTGGTGGGTTTCTGCAACACTGGAGGCACCGACGCGAATACCAAAAAAACACTTATTTATTTATTTTTTCGATTTTTGTGCCTCATAACGCATGCCGAGGAGGTCGTACGATCTTCCTAGCAAAACAAAATTTGCCTAAGAAATTGACTAAATGATAGGCGTTCCTAAGGTTTTAGGCCGTTGCGAATGCGATGGTGACCTCCATTTGAGCCCAAAGTGGCCCGAAAAATCAGCTACTCCCAGATCTTGCAAAGAAGATGTCTATGGAAACCCTTGCACTTGAAACTCACTAAAATGCCATATCTTCAGATCACGAACAGGTAGCTGCAAGTTTGGAGCTCTGATACCATGTTAGAAACCAAGATCACCTGCATGCAATCACCTGTCACATGCAAAAGACATGCATAACCAAAGAAGATGTTCTGTAAACCTCAAAGTAAAAATGCATTATTGAGAATCAATTATTACAAAGAGATCAATCCTTATGAAGGAGATCAAGAAATCCTAAAAGGAAAACCCTAAATGAAACCCTAGTGTGCACACTTAATAATTAATCAATTATTAATGTGCCTAAGTTTGGCTTAAGCAACTAAAGGAATAAGTGACTTAATTAATTAACCAGTATGATATAATTAATTAAGTGTAATAAATTATTACTCTAACATGATTGACTAGTATTAAGGGGATGAAAAGTTCATGTAAATGTTGTGGAGGTAATCCTTTAGGTTTTTCAAGAATTTATATGTGGAAATCCACTATCCATTGGAATTCTCAAAGAGGAGAAGGATGTGAGGGGTAATGAGCTTCAATAGAGTGAGACAATGGAATAATGTCAGAATGCCTCTTCTTTAACAATGTATCAATGTGGTGAGACTTGACTAGCTAAACATCTATAGCCTTCATACCTTGTAGACTATATTCCTTTCCCTATTGACTTAGTTTCATCCAAATATGGGAATAATCAGAAGTGAGTGGTTTCATTGTTTTCAATCATTGCACTCCCAACAACACATCAACACCACTAAGGTAGAGAGAATACACATCAAAATTCAATTTTTACTCCCCCACAATGAGTTTTACATTATGACACCTATTGACATGAAACTATTATTCTCATTGGCCACAATAATTTATAAATTTTTGCAATAATGAACATAGTAATGGAGTTAGTGGTTATTTTGATAAAGAAGTTATTAGTGATACCATCAATCAATTAGAACCACAACATTTTTGGTGCTCGATATAGCCAATAACTTTGATAGTTTAGAGATGAGAAACACCTACAACAACATGAATAAAGATGTGATAATCCTTTATTGACTCATTTTCTAGAAAGTTGTCTCTTCTTCCTCTTCCAAAGACTCTTTAGTATAACTACGCACCACTATAAAATCAAAGAGATGTAAACCTTGTTCTCTGCAATGATGGATTTTCTACCCTTTTTAAATTATAGTTAAAATAAAGTCCCTTGGCCCACTTTTTAGTCATTTTCTAATGGGATATCCTATGGATAGTAGTGGGCTTATTTCCTTGATCTCCTAAATCCTTTTGTATCTATGTTGATGGAGAATAAATTAAAACCCAAACATTTCTACAAGTCACAGGAATATATTTTTCCAAGTAGGCTATAGAAAAATTATTTGCCATATTTTTGGGTTTACTTGTTTTGACCTCCATTTGAATTTCTAGTTCTAATCCTAAAATGAACTCACTTTTAAGAGCAATATTTTGAGAGCCATATTGGGACTCAATCCCATTGTAATTTTTTTCTTGAGTCACTTCCTCTTTGTTGCCCTTGCCCTATTTTACCCACCATTAATTACTAATCTAAGAAATTCCAAGTGGGTCCTCTAATGTATTGGAAGTTGTAAATTTTTAAGGAAATGTCTAACTGTTGGGTATTATGTGTTCAAGATTTTGTGTGTTTCAAGATATTAGAGTTTCACTTTCTTGAGTACTATTTCCTCATCACCCACAACCCTTGAAATCCTCACATTTTTATAAATGAATTATTTATTATGCTAGAGTTTTATATTTTCCATTCCTTGAACTTACTATTTACTTTATCCCCATAATCTTGGAAACCCCAACTCCTTCCACTTTCACTTTTGACATCAAATTTATAGGCTTACCCTTACTTGGGTACTATTACAACTTGCTCTAGATCCTTCATTCCTTTTCTACTCCACCCCCCACTCTTTTCTCTTATCCTTTTTGGTGTTCTAGCCTTTTCCTTCCCTATGTTTCTGCAATGACATATTCCCAAACCTCAATCCTTGACACCTTTTCAATGTGTTAACCCTTCATTATTGTGTGTTTGAACATGCTCCTATTTGGATACTTGGAATTCCATTTACCCAATCATTAACCCTCAAAATTGTTGGCAAGAGACACTGCAAATGTTTTTTGGTGTTGTCATTGATGGTAACCCTAGTCGGTGATTGGATCTATACGTCATCATTTGATCATACTGATAGTCAGATTGAAGATAGTCAAGGAAGAACAAAGCATCCGATAGTTTTGTGTTAATCGATTCACATGGAGATTTTCTATTATTATTTTGGGTTGTGGATCTCAAGAAAGATATTTTGGTGTACGTACTATCTTATCCAAGGTGCACATTCATTGGTATGCAAGTTTGAAGATCCAGTTGATTAATTTCATGTTTACTAGTGCATAAAGCCGACTTCAAGGATATAACTTGTCACAGATGTTTGAGAAGTAATTGTTTAAGTATTTTTGTGTTTGACAATAATAATTTGAGTCATTACTATGCTATGGCTGACTTTGGTTGGTGCACATCAAGAATTAACTATGGATTGAGCTGACAGTTTGAATATATTTTCATACTTTTGTTTGAGCTGATATCAAGCGATTAAATTCTTAGTCGTGGATATATATAAGCGATCAATCATATTATTTTGATATATGAAAAAGGTGTTTCGATGTGTGTTGCAAATATCAAAAGGGTTACAGAGTGATTATGCACAATTTCACTTGTGCATTAAGGATTTTGTCATGCGTGTTTGAGTAGAGCAGAGCAGAAGTGCAAAATCAGTTAGAAGGACATAAGATCGATTGTTGAGCCTAATTGGAACTGTAATCAAGCATTGGTAGATGCTATTTTCTCAGTTCAAATTCTCAGATGGATTTAACCTGATTATCTTTGTAAGACAATGAGTCTTCTTTAAGCAATGAGCTCTAGGCAGTGTGCTTGAATGCAAGTGCATTCCCATTTTGTAAAAATTTTGAGTATACTCAAATCATATTGTGGATTGGCCATCCACCATGGTTTTTCCCCTAACAGGGTTTTCACATAAAATATTCTTGTGTTATGGTGTTGTGGTTGTTTGTTTTATGTTCATGCATATTTATTTTGATTGAATGTTATAAATTCTTGAAGGATTAGATCAATAAAGTTAAAAATTGCAGAACACTGATTCACCCCCGCTCTGAGTGTTCCTTGATTCCAACAATTGTTATCAGAGCCTAGTTCCTCAGAAGAAGTTTAATAGCTTGGGGAAGATCAGGAAAAGTAATTCAATGGATTCAAGTAGTCTTCAAGAATAGGTTTTGGTGGCCCTAGATGATCTTGATTAGTCAAAATATGAAGTTCAGAAATTGCAAGAAAACCTCATGGATGATGAGAAATTCATTAAGTCTTTAAAAGATAAAATAAATAAGTCCAGGGAGAAGAGAAAGGAACTCTGTGATTAGATTAAGCAGAATGGTAGTAAGAGAATTGAAGATGAACAACTCAGTCAAGCCCTGAAGGAAAAGACATAAGAATGTGAAAAGCTTACTAGAGATAACACCATTTTAAAGCATGAGATGGAATCTATTATGATGAGAATGACCAAGGAGGTTGAAGACAAAAATAAGAATGAGGAGAAGCTTGTACAGTTCGTGAAAGAAAAATACGAAGAATGCAACTGTTTGGACAATGAATTGGAGCAATCTAAAAATAATGAGGAAGTGCTTGAAAAATGGATTGATGATCTCAAAAATGAAGTTGCTACTGCAAATGAATTCAAGGAGAAGTTCAATATTAGCTCAACCAAGCTTGATGAACTGATTAAAAGTCAAAGGATAGAAGGTGGCAAGCGAGGAATTGGATATGAGGAAGGAGAAAGTTATGGATTCAGACAAAGGAGATTTAGGCAAGGAAACCTGATAAACAAATTTGGAAGGTATCCGGTAAGACAACCTAATGCTCAAAGATTCAATGGTTATTATTTTGTTTGTAATAAATTTGGTCATATGGCTTCTCAATGTAGAAGTAGAATAAATTCAAATGGTCAATCAGTCTCGGTCAGTGATTTAACTGTGACAAGTATGGTCATAAGTCAAATGAATGCAAAATATGATGAAATTTTTTAATAGAGATGTCAGATGTTATACATCCAATAGATTTGGCCATATTGCTAACTAGTGCATATCAAGAGAAAATCAGTGGAACAATTGGTTCAGACAGAGAAATATTGTGTGCTATAATTACAACAAATTTGGTCACATTGCTAGATTTTGTTGGAACAGAAAAGGTCCGGTAAATCAAAACATGCAGAAGGATGTTAAGGGAAAAGGAAAAGTCACTATAGATGTGATTAGGAAGCAAATGCAAAAGAAATGGGTGAATAAAAGTCCCTCTTTTGAAGGAAATGTGCCAACACTAGAACTTGCTTCTGGTAATTCCTCTGAAAATTAGTTTTAGGCCTTTGGCCTAGGGGGAGCTGTCAAGAAAATCTCTTAACCCCCTACTGGTAATTGACACCGAGATGTGGATAAGTATAGTAAACACATGTTGATTTTCCCTTTGTGGCATATTTTTCCTTGATGTCAAAACTGATAAGTTGGTTTGATTTAGTACTAGTGATTTCGTTTTCAGCGATTCACACTTATGTAGTCACATGATGTTTATAGTTGGTTCACAAGAAGTTGGTTTCAATATTTCCTTTGCTATCAAGTGATCATGGATATATTTGAGAGTTGTTTTAGGTGATATCATTCAGTATAGTTATATCATTGGTTCTTCATTGATATATAAATGTGTTGCACTGTTCTTACATTGATAAGGACTCACTTTTGTTCATGTATGTAGCAAGTTGTTGGTTCAATGACATGTGTATATCTGCAAAGTTTTTGAGATTATGTCGTTGGCAATATGGTTGTTCACTTTGGCATTCACAGGTGCTAGTAACAGGTTTATAAAATGGTGTCTACAAATTATATTGGCACTTGGTTCTTTGGGTTTCAATCTTTCACCAAGGCAATATTTTATCATTTGCATTATATTGGGTACTTGGCTTCACCTTGGTTTTACTTGGTGTTAAAATATTTTTCAAGGGGACATATTGTATTTGCCCTTGGTGTTTATCGGGCTCTTTATATTTGACATGGCTTTGTTATCGAGTATTAATATTACTCTTTGGCACTATTTTGTGTCGGCCTAATCATAAAGTATTGTTTGCTTTGTCTTGGACAATTGAAGGAAAATAATGACACTGGTTTTCATGACTCACATGGACCATAATGAATATGTGGATGGGTTGACTTGGCAACGATAGCATTATGGGTATATCAGACTTAAAAAAAACATATTCTTTATGTTTTTGTACAGACTTCAAATGATTGTTTTTTTGACAAAGGGAATGTATGGATTTTCGAAGAAGGAGATTGAGAAATCCTAGCCAACATGGAAGGAAGAAAGAATGGATGCCACCTGGGGCTAACATAAAAGAGAGAAGTTTAAAAGTTTAAAGCTAGATGACGAGTCAACTAGAAACACCGCAAGGGTAATACAACTGGTTTTTGTTTGTATTCACAAAAAGGTAACATCGAGCCCTGTCTACTTGAAGTAAAATCAGTTATTGGTATTCTTTCAAATCTGGAAATTGTATGATTAGAGAATAACAAAGAGCTTGTTTCAAGATTCAGTTTTGTTTATGCATCGAAATAAAGAAATTGTTGGTAAATCAGTTAATTTTTTCAAAGAAGTTTTTCTCATTTCAAAATTTCTTTTAACAAAAGTTTTTAATTAGAATTTCTTGTAAAGCTGATTTAAAAGAAAGGGTTTTTATAAAACTCTAACTAAATTTTCATGACATATCAGCTTCTTAATCAGACAGTTGTGGGGTTTATTTTAAGAAAACCCTTATTGTGGTGGTTGGAAATTACTTGAAGCTTGGATAACTGTTCTTAGACAGTTACAAAATCCAACATTATTTTTCTTGAAAATAGGGATATCATTTTGTTTGTATAAAAAAGCAGGGATGGAACATGAGTTTTTGGTTGTTGGCAATATTGAGAAGGTTGTGCACACATTTTGCAATTGAAATTATTATAAACATGATGCAAAAATCTTGATGAATATATCAGGTATTTTAGAGATTCAAACAATGAATCTATAGGATATTTGATGTATTGGTTTGAAATAAATATGTGGGTTTAATTGTAATAGAGAAACCCTTTGAATCATTGATAGTATTAAGAATTTTTAAATTGAGTTGGTGCTCCTATTGAAGTTGGTACTTCAAAATTTTTGGTGTTGAGTTGGTGCTCCACCATTGTAATAGAGTTGGTGTTCTTTTGAATGCATAAAAAGATTGATTTACGAGTGGTTTTTTATACCCCAAGAGGGTTTTTCCACTCAGGAAAAATGTTGTGTTATGTGGTGAATTTGTGTTTTAGCATATGTGCTTAAGTGTTATGTTTTTCATTATGTCATTTGTCAATACAATTCATGCAATGCTCTGATGCTTGTCTAAACATTTCATTCTATTTTTACATGAAGTCTTGTGGAAATAAAGCATTAAAAGGAATTGTTCAATCAAGTTTACTTGAACAATCAATATCATGCTTTGACATTGTTAAGTAATGTTTTTGTGATCAGTCTTTCTGTTGTTAAAGATCATTGACCTATCCATATATACTTTGCAATTAAAAGGTTACATTAAATTGTTCCAAGGTCTTAGTTCAAGTTATAAGTTGTAAATCAAGTGAATTTTTTTATAATACTTTGATTCACCCCCCCCTCTTAAAGTAATTCATCTCCCAACAACACATAGATTCTCTACAGATTTTGTTGAATCTATTGGAGAGAGTATTATGCAGTATTGGAGGTCCGCAGAAGAATTATCCATCATAGCACATGGAAACAGGGTAACTGAATGAGTTAGGGTAAAAAACATTTATTGCGACAAAAAGGGTTAGGTGTGCAAGTGATAAAAAGTCATTTTTATCTTTCATTTGGCACTTTGCATTTTGAAGAAAATAAGTTTGGAGAAGAAAACTTTGGCGAATTGAGGCGAAATTTAAGTGTGAAGGAGCTTTCAACAATCAAACTTCGATCCGACGAAAAGGTATTTATCGGAAAAAATTGTGAACTTGTGAATTTGTGAAAATGAATACTCCATTGGTAGTTAATATCAAGGACAAACCTCGTATGAAATTCAAGTGACATCCTTTCAAATCTATCGAGACAGACCTGTTAGGTGCATTTTTGTCTATTCCGTACGACGTCTCACATATTGAAGATATTAGGGCATACATTCACACAAACATTGAATAGTTAGGAAGCTCACATCTACTGAATTTATATAACAATCACATTATAGGAGAAGACTTCAGTGTGAAACCGGAATTCAAAACCCTAGAAGAGAAGAAATTTACACAAATTGTTAAATTTACCGTCTTTGAAGAAAGCAAATGGGTCCGGTATATCTTGAGTCGAGTTCATGCAGAATTTATGTGGTTGAGTCAACCTTTCAAGATTACAAAAGAAGCTACAAGCACTGTTATAGGTTTAAATTCCTCCGGTGGGTTGCCGATCTGAAAATCTGTAAAGAATCAAACAATTACTGATGCAACCGGTTTTAAGTATGATAGGAGAGCTATGACAATTGATGATATCATTGATGTAGATGTCAGATTTGCATCTATGATTATTGGTTATAAAATCTATCATTCCAACCGAGATAATTCTGTATCCAACACAACCATTTATGCAGCGTATCAGATGGTAAAGGAGAATCCAGACTATAATCTATGTGAGTTACTTAGAAGTCAGTTGATGGAAAATATTGGAAAAATCAAGAAGGAAAAGAAGAATTCCTTTAAGTATGGTAATTTGTTGTTATGTTTGTTCTTTTACTTCATGAATGAAGTTCTGAGATTTGGGAAGGTACAATGGCAAGGAGATAGACCTATAGCCGCTCAAATCATAGATCTCTTACATAGATTTGCTGACATCAAAACAAAGAACACTGCAATCTGGGGATATTTCAAAAAAAATTAGAGTATGATGCATGCTAGAGAAAGAATTCCCACATCTATTGTAGATAAGTACAAAGATACTATCTACTTTATGGTTGGCATTGATCAATGCCTAATGGAAGAAAAAAATCCTAGAATAGTCTGGATTATGCCAATGGGATATGAGGTTGAGGAACACATTTTGGAAATGTATGCTGAACATTTGTTGAGAAAACCTCGGGATTCACTAGAAGAAAGATTTGGTACTTAAAAAAAATAAATATATATATATATATACAGGTGCACACTAAACTAAGAAAACCTATGACAGTGAAAAGAGTAAGAAAATAAGTAGAAATCTTTGTAGAAAGCATGGGTATATCTGCAAAAAAAATAAGAGAAGCTAGAAGGATGAGAGAACAAGCCGAAGCAGAAAAAGAGCCAACAAGAACTGAATTTGCTAGTCTAGCAACATCCTCTGCCTGAACTCCAACAAGGAGCTCTGCATCCCTATCTATCCCTGCAGTGAAGCCAATTCTTGTGCAAACTCAAACCAAGGCATCCGGTAAAAGGAAGAACGATAAAAGAAAAAGAGTTTATATGCCATTCTCTGAAGATGAAGAAACAAAATCTGATGAAGATGTAAGAGAAATAAAGTATATGGGAACCTAGGCAATAAAGTTTACTAAAAGAAAGACCTTCGGTGAAGAAGACAAAGCAAAGAAGAAGGTAAAAATTGATAAACTTGGTATGTCAGTAGAAGAGGTTGAGAAAGCTTTGGTCAAATATGGAAATATTAAGACGCTTTGTAAATGGTATGAAACCTTTGATAAATCTGGCCAAAGAACTCTTGAGGAGGCTACAATAAAGCATTTAAATATTTTCAATAAAGTTATTATTGAAATAATGCTTGGTTTACCTAAAATCCAGTATGAGATTTTGGAAATGAGAAGAGTAAATTCTAGAACAAAAGAAGAGAAAATGAGAGAGAATTCTTGTAGAGTTATGTCTGGTGATTTCTATGGAAGAAATGAAGGAAATCTTGAATAAAGTTAAAAAGGAATTCAAGAGAAAGACAAGGGTGAACAAGCTTATGATTGGTCAGACTAAATAAGTTGCAGAAGAAACTAAACAAATTTTGAGAAAAGTTTTGTTAAGTAATATAATTGATGTTGTCTCTGAAGAAACACATGATAAAGATGTCTCATCTGGTCCAATAGAAGAAGAAGAAAAACAAGATATAGCTGATGATACTCAGATTCCTCTTGATGTGGATAATACAAAAGTACCTATGGAGATTGAAGCTCCTGAAATTGTATCAGTTGAGAAAGTTGAGATTCTTGAAGATAAGAAATAATCTGCAACTGAGGAAACAATGGTTGAGGAAAAGAAAGTTGATGTAAAGGAAGTTCCAGTGGAAGCAAGAGACACTGCAGAGGTAGTGAAGAAATTTCTGGTAGAGTGACAAGAAGAATTTGACCTTGAATTGGTTGAAGGTCCTATCGACCTATCCCCTTTGTCCCCAATTCAAAAAATGAAACTTGTATCATTTTCCCAGGCGAAGGGTAGAGAAGAATTGTTGAAGTCTCACATTGAGGATATTGAACTCTTAAATCTTGCATTTGGAGTTCTAGAGAAAATAATGCCTACTCATGTCAAGGATCCATCTGGTTCCTCCTTCGGTGAACTAAATAAGCTCATTAACTCTGTAAGTACTCGTTTCAAGTCACTTGAGAAGTCAACCATGGTTAAATTTCAGGAGTTTGATGCCAAAAGGTTCAATAGGTTGAAAGGAATGATAGCTAATGATAAAACTCTATTAGCCACCTATGTGAAGAATATTCAAAGTACTCTATATCCGAAGGTGGAAAGATCCACAAGTCATCTTTGTCTTTGTCTAAATTTATTGAGGTCAATGAGAAGAAGATTAAGGATCTTGAAAATCAGTTAGTTGCTATTTTTGAAGGTTTTGATCCTTAAGTTGTTGGTGTTGGAAAGCAATAAGGTCAGGTGATATCTCTTCTTGACAAGATAAGGAGCTTGAAGCATGACAATGACATGATTGTGGAAAGAGCATGTGAGCTTAGAGGCCTAATTGGTCCAAAAATAGAAATAATGTTGAGTGCATTAAAGGAAGTTGAAGATCCTATGGTAGTTAGTGATCCAGTAAACCTTGAGTCTACAGAGACACAATCTTACTTATTTTTTGGTCACATAACAATTTTGGAGAGTCTCAAAATGGTTTGGGACACAAATTTGATCTTGTTGAAGAAAGATTTTGTAGATTTTTTCAAGTTTGTGTAAGTTGTAGAAGCATGCTATACAGTCTGAAGATTTTGTTTGATTTTTGGTATGAAAATTCTTGCCTTTTCCATTGATTTGAAAGGGGGAGAATAAGATAGTGAAAAAATTCTTAATCATCTCAAGGGGAGAGTTGTGTTTTTGAAATTTTGAAGAGTGGCAGTGTATTGATGTTGGTACTGATCTGACACTTAGTTATTTTTCACTAAGTGTTGCCATCAATGCCAAAGGGGGAGATTGTTGGCAAGAGACACTACAAATGTTTTCTGGTGTTGTCATTGATGGCAACCCTAGTCGGTGATTGGATCCATACATCATCATTTGATCATACCGACAGTCAGATTGAAGATAGTCAAGGAAGAACAAAGCATTTGAGAGTTTTGTGTTCATCGATTCACATGAAGATTTTCTGTTATTATTTTGGCCTGTGGATCTTAGGAAATATATTTTGGTGTATGTAATATCTTATTCAAGGTGCACATTCATTGGTATGCAAGTTTGAGGATCCGATTGATTAATTTCCTGTTTATCAGTGCATAAAGTTGACTTCGAGGATATACCATGTCACAGATGTTTGATAAGTAATTGTTTAAGTATTTTTGTGTTCGACAATAATCATTTGAGTCATTACTATTTTATGGCTGAGTTTGGTTGGTGTGCATCAAGAATTAACTATGGATTGAGCCGATAGTTTGAATATATTTTAATACTTTTGTTTGAGTCAACAACAAATGATTGAATTCTTAGTTGTGGATATATAAATGACTGATCATATCATTTTGATATATGAACAAGGTGTTTCAAGGTGTGTTTTGAATATCAAAAGGGTTACAAAGTGATTATGCATAGTTTCACTTGTGCATTAAGGATTTTGTGATGCAAGTTTGAGCAAAATAGAGAAAAAGTGCAACATTAGTCAGAAGGATAGAAGATTGATTGTTGAGCCTAACTGAACTGTAATCAAGAATTAGTAGATACTATTTTCTCAGTTCAATTTCTCAGATGGATTTCATCTATTTATCTTTGTAAGACAACGAGTCTTCTTTGAGCAATGAGCTCTAGGCAATGTGCCTTAATGCAAGTGCATTCCCATTCAGTAATTTTTTTGATTATACTCAAATCATATTGTGGATTGGCCATCCACTATGGTTTTTCCCCTAACAGGGTTTCCACGTAAAATATTCTTATGTTATGGTGTTGTGGTCGTTTGTTTTATGTTCACGCATATTTGTTTTGATTGAATGCTATAAATGCTTGAAGGATTAGATCAATAAAGTTAAAAATTGCAAAACACTGATTCACCCTCCTCTCAGTGTTCCTTGATTCCAAAAAACATGTGGTAAGAGTTGTGAGTCATTCCCAACCCTTGACCCCTTGAAAATTTGACACGTCCCATATTTTGCACTATCCACTCATTTGCCTACACCAAAAATTTCTATATTGCTATTAAATCCATGATTAAGCCTTTGCGACATTTTGAATTTGTTTTCCCACCTAAAAATGAAATTCATTCTTTTAGGAATGTTTCCATATGAAATTTTAAATAATAGATGATGTTCCCTCATGTGGTCTACCATCAAAGTGGTAGATATTTTTTAAATTCCAAATTTGAGGCTAATTCCCATGGGTGACAAGGGTATGTGTTTCTTTTGAATTGTGGTTAGTATAAATATTAGTTTATTTTACATTCAAGTGGTTGTTCATTGAGCCAATTTTATTGTTTGTAAGTAAATACTGTAACATGATAGATTTTTCTATAAGCATGACTAGATAAACAAAGTTAAATCCTAATCTAA
The DNA here is from genome assembly GCA_007115665.2 of Sequoiadendron giganteum. Taxonomy (NCBI): domain Eukaryota; kingdom Viridiplantae; phylum Streptophyta; class Pinopsida; order Cupressales; family Cupressaceae; genus Sequoiadendron; species Sequoiadendron giganteum. Next base: position 72,559,032 of record CM021108.1, on the reverse strand, counting down.
AATCTAAAATCTAACAACAAAGAACGAGGAAATAAACTAAACTAATAAAACCAAAATGATCTCACCGAATATGCGTTCATCCCTTTGAATTATCTTGATTGTTCTTCTCCATTTTTCCTTTTTTGTATTCTTTCCCTCAGATTTATGTGTTTGAATGCAAGTATAGCTTTGTCGAGTTTCTAAGCAAAATATCGAAGATAAGTCTCTTCTCAAAGGTGTATGATTTCGAGAGGAGGAATGATGATAATGATAGGCCATTTTATAGATTTTGGGTTTTCGAACGATCGACTCAGATTGAAAGAGAGATCGACGGATGAGATTGATGAATGCCATGCGATGTGAGTTCTATCTTAGATAGAACGTGAGTTAGAACATGAGTTAGAACACGAGTTCAAGAAAGTTTAAAGATAGAGACTAAGTTAGAACGTGAGTTAGAACATGAGTTAGAACACGAGTTCAGGATCTTAATCTCCAAAAATAGAAGAAATAGACTTTGTATGCAAAAGCCAAAGTTGGCACTCGAAGACTAATGCATTCGAATGCAAACAAGAGTTAATTAATTAAATAAAGATATTTAATTAATAAAAGAGATCATGCATATGAGTTGGAACTAGTCAACTGACTAGTTATGATGGAGATTCTTCTTGCAGAGATAAACAGGTGTTGAATACGAAGATAACTAGAGAACTAAAAATAGATTTGGAGTTTAGAAGGTGAGTGAATGATTAGTCAACTGATTGATAGAAGAATGTGACATAAATAATTAAATATGAATTAAATGTTAATTTAATTCAACATTCGAAAGTGAAAGACTTAATTAAATAAATAAAGATCATTTATTTAATTTGACTGTTGTAAAGGTGGAATTGAATAATTAAATAATAAATATTTAATTATAGATAAAGGGGGTTAAATGAATAATTAAATAAAGATATTTAATTATAGTTGAAATATGATAAAGGGGGAATTAATTAGTTAGCGACATAATTAAATAATTATGATTTATTTAATTAATCAAGTTGAATAAAGATTAATAATGAATTAATTAAAAAGGGGTATTTAATTAATAGAGGAAATATGTATTAGAAAGGGTAATTAAATAATAAACATTATTTAATCAAGACCATAGACTATAGAAAATTATGTCGAATGTGTACTCGCAGGCCTAGACCAATTTTCGATATCTACAGTTTGCCCCTCTTTGATACAATGTTGGTACAATGTTGTGTCAAAGAAAATATGCCTCGATCGTGCCCCAACATGAAATAGGTTAAGGTATGCCCCCTTTCAGGAAAATTGACAAATTTTGGAAAGTTTCAAAATAATCAGGAAATATTCCCAACAAGTCAATTGGATAGCCAAAAATGCTTTGGAGTTGACGAAATTGAATTTGGAGATGATACAGATGAGTACGGGTCGTTTGAATGTGAAAGGGTAAGCGGCCAATAGAGAAGGGCTGAAGAAATGCCATTTTTAACCCACCTATAAATAGGAATTAGGGCTAAATCCAATTCATTTTCACCCAGAGGAGAGAAGAAAAGAGGTATTTTTTCTCTGACAAGTGGACGAAATGGCACCCATTCCATACATTGTGCATCAAGGTTATTGGATCCAGACATTCAGGAGGCCAGCTGATGCAGGACCACCGGTATGTAATTGAAAACGAACTTGTCAAAGTTAATTTTGCACGTATTTATAGGCATTAGAAAATCAATTAAGCAAATGCGGTACATCGTAAACGATGCATTTGCCATCGTATTCACTGCATCTGACTGTGAAACGACGCATTTGTAAAAACTCGTTTAGGATAGATCAGACTGTTTTAGGGAATGATCACATGTGAAGCATTATGCACCGCATGTGTAGTTGTGCAATGCATGTGCTTTAGGAATAAACGTAGGTGTAGTTGTGAACCGCATATGCTATTGTGAAATGCATATGTTGAAGTTAGGCAAGGTGATGAAACTGCACCGCATTTGATAAAATGCACCGCATGTAGTTTAGTGAACCGCATGTAGTTTAGTGGTTGACAGGGGATGTGGAAAATATGCAATGCATATGTGATATGCACCGTATATGAGGCTTTGTGCAACACATTTGCAAAAATGCACCGCATCTGTAGAAGTGAGCCGCATTTGACTGGTAAAATTTTTGAATTTTTTTTCTAAGGAAAACTTGATTTTTTTTGACATTATGGTTGAAATGCAGGTGGTTCTAGATCCTATTTATACACGGGAGTCATGACTAGACACATTCGATCTGAGAGATTGATTGAAGAGTGCAGAGATTTGGCTTCTATGGAAGCTAGGTCTACGTCATTGTTTGTCGATGCCTGCCATTCGGGCAAACAGGGGGATGTTGACGACACTTTGTGAGCGATGGCATTCAAAGACATCGTCGTTTCATTTACCGGCTAGGGAGGTCACTGTCACATTAGAGGATGTGTATAGGATTATGAGATTACCTATTAGAGGAGAGCGGGTCATGTATGATACCCAACGTGGATTGATGGAGTTAGCACGGTTTTACCAGGTCGATGATATTAGTAGGCTCAGGATCAAGCACTATGAGATTAGATGGCCAGTGTTAGCAGAAAAATACGATCGGATTGACTGTATCTTATGTACATTGATCGAGGGTATAGTGCTTCCAGACAGACGGGGTCACAGATTTCTAGTTGGATGGGGAGCTATGTTGGTCAGCATGTTGGAGAGCGAGACGAGGTATGCATGGGGTCCATGTCTACTTGGGATGTTGTACTTTCATCTTCACGACATCACCTACAGAGATGCACAGTCGTTGAGCTATGGGACGACACTATTGATGGTATGGGGTTGGGAGAGGATAGTTGTATTTCGTCCTCCAGTTACTGTAGAGAGGCCAGAGAGACATCCTTATGTATTTCGATACATAGGCCAGATTACGCAGACACATGTTGGAGACACAGGATACTGGAGACATGCACTTGACATTTTGGATTAGTTTACATGGAGACCGTACATGGATTGTGAGGAGTGGATTGATGAGGACATTCATTTTCCATTCTACAAACAGACATAGTGTCTCATTGGGAGGACTGTTTCCAGTGTACACATCATTGAGCAACACCTGCCAGAAAGAGTGCTGAGACAGTTCGGTGAGGTTCAGGATGAGCCTCGGGGTAGAGCAGATTTTGCTCGTTCATTCAGAGAGGTTCCGTATTGGGGACCTGTGATTCCTGTAGCTACAGAGGAGGCAGAGATACAGGCACTACAACCAGTACAGTGGGGATGGCGAGATGGATTAGCAGACCCGGGTACGACAACAACGTATGATGCATGGTGGGTAGAGCATCGACCTGTTCCTTACACAGATCCAGATCAGCTGACACCTATTGAGAGACGAGGCACAGGGCCTAGAGGACGACGGAGAGGTGGAGGTGCTAGAGCGGGGAGAGTAGGTGGGAGAGATGGTGACGGGAGAGGTGGCAGGTGAGGTCAGAGAGGACGGAGAGGGGGTCGGGCAGGTGCACTATCACCTATCCGTGAGGCAGTAGTTTAGGATGTACTGATGTTGGACATCGGAGGGGGAGTGGATGTACAGGCTAGGGGTGAGCATGCTGCAACAGAGGTAGTGGTTGAGGAGCGTGTAGAGGTTGATGTTGCAGTAGGGGATGTGGTAGAGGATTTAGATGCGGATATGGATTTAGACCCTCTGGATGTTTTAGTAGGATACGAAGAGGACGATGTGGAGGATGATGTGGAGGATGATGTTGAGGATCATGCACCGATGGAGGAGCAGGAGAGACAACTCAAAGATCGTATAGTAGAGGGGAGATGAGAGGAGGATGCTCCTAGAGATGGTGATAGGGAGGCCTTGGAGGAGAGACTCAGACTCATGACGACAAAATTTGATGTGATGAGGCTAGAGAGAGACAGTGCCTATACAGAGAGGGACAATGCTCTTGCAGAGAGGGAAAATGCTTGCTTAGAGAGGGATAGTGCTTTTATGGAGAGAGACCAGGCGATATGCAGAGACATGAGATAGAGCAACAATTCACAGAGGTTAGACGCCTTTGTAGTGGGTCCTCAGCTAATGGTATGGTGAGGGAGTTGGTCAGATCAGTGGAGAGAGCCACTTATTACAGGGATCTTTATGAGGCCGTAGTGCCAGTAGAGAGACGAGCTCCTACATTTTTAGAGGTGCACAGTTAGAGATCATAGGGCCAAAGTCAGAGGAAATAGAGTACTAAGGGGGTGGTAGGACCATCGAGGACAGGTCCATATGATAGGCCTTCCACCTCACAGAGAGCACTTTTGAGTCTTTTCCCACCACCATCACCACGTGATAGCAGGGCTAGCGAGACACGATGACAGGGGTTATTTATGTAGACATTTGTATTTTGATCAGAGAGCCTGCGAGCTCATGTTTTATTTATGGTTACATTCAGACATTGTACTGTGACACACTATTTTTGAGCGATATGTATATATGATTTTGGCGGTTTCTACATGATATGCAGTTCTATATTATGGATGATGCTTTATTTCTAGATGATTATGTTTCCTTAATGATGTATGTACATGTGTTATGAATGTTTCTATATGTTTATGAGTTATGCATTTAATAAATGATGTGGATGTCTTAATTTACTTATGAGATTCTTATATGTGATGGTGATATGTACATGCAATGCTTACATTATGTATGTTTATGATGTTGCCATGCTTATTATGTCATGATTTTGAATGTATGTAATGAAGATGGATGGTACTATCTATATGTTGAAATGCAATGCAACTATGTGAAATGCTTATTGAATGTATGCTAATGCAAATGATCTAATGTTTTTATTGTGTCACAGGACTCTATCTTAATGGAAAAGAAGAGAAAAGTTAGGATGAAAGTGAATTCAGAATGTTAGTAAGAAGTGATTAATGTTGTTTGATGGAGAAAATGATATAATGATGGTTGATGACTGAGAAAAAGATATAATCTTTGATATATTGCCAAATATGCTATACTTGCTTGTTATCATCATTGGGCGGGACATGACACAAATGGATAGTACACACTATGATATGAGATAGACCATAGTGTACAAAGTCATCCATCTGTGAAAAATAGACAGTTGTAGACAAGGAGTGTCTTAACTCAGACTAAGGACAAGATGCCCCATTCGTTTTGTCTTAACAAACCACAAACAGTAGACAAATAAAAGATGGGTCATGAGACGTCATTGCTCCTCTAAATCCTTGATGGGACTTCCTTGAGGAAACTAGTAACATGAATCAAAAACCAATGTTTGAACAGACAGTTGATAGAAAACAACCAAAGAAAAAGAGTCCCGAGACATACTTGCTTCTCTAAATCCTTTAAGGGACATCCTCGAGAAAGCTAGGAACCAGACTAATTCACAAATCGATAAAAAGATAAGACAAAATAAGATATAAAGTCATAAAGCCAAATAAATGTATTCGCCAAAACTTGATCTTGTGGGATTGTTTGATGTTGATGTTTGACATAGCATAATGTGAGAGAATGACACATACCGCATAGGATGTTGAGCCTGGTTTTGACTTGGTGAATTCTGTATAAGGCATGACAAAGCTTGGTTTCAGAAAAGACACGTGTTGTATAAGACGTTGGAGTCTGATGACATTGAAGTGACAAGCCACATGAGACTATGACAATTTGATGACATATGTTGACAAGAAAGACATATCTTGCGTAAGACATAGGTTGATCGCTTTGACAATGTGTTTGATATTGACTTGATGACAGTTGAGATATCTTGCCTTGTTGTTGCATGACTTGTTTTGATTCCTTGACTGATAAACTATGTGTGTGTAGACATTGTTTGACATGAGATGATACCCTAAACTATGATATGCAACTTGTGTAATAGTGATTGTGAATGAACCCTATTGGACTGACCTAGTGTGGTCTCAGGAGCTCATCAATTGATTAGCCTTGCCTACGTTATACACGGAGAGACCTCGTAGTTCGACATGACCAATGACTTTGAATATACAAAGCGTCATGATTTTAATGTGTGTGATACATGACAAACCTAGACTGATAGACCTAATGCCTCGGGGGCACATCGATTGATGGCCTTGCCTACGTCCCAGTCACAGAGGCAACGTAGTTCGACTATGTCTATGACTGACTTAACATGACCAACTTGACATGATTGACTAGACATGATCGACTTGACATGATTGACGTGACATGATTGACTTGACTCTATTTTTGGGATTTTCTAACTGTTTTGATTTTTTTGGATTTTTGATGTTTTCTAATGTTTTTGGGATTTTGTAGGACATTTTTGATGGTGTGACGTTATGTACAAGGTGTTAGGGCATAGAACAAGGATTTTCCCCCAGTCGGGAAGATGTTTGGAAAATGGAGTGGATAATGCGACGTAATGGATGCTAGATGTCAATCGTTCCAAGTAATGGATAAGACAACCATTTATTAGGAGTGATGGTGAAAAAGTCCAATTAGAATGATGGTAGACGGAAGAGCGAGCTTGACTACACATGGTGCCTATTGTTAGAGTAAAGTAATTAATTAACTTTACTCTCCTCTTAAGATTTCGCCTTGCACACATATTGGTCATTTAATAATTAATATTAATTATTAAATGCACTCTCCTTTAGGGTTAGGTTTTCCTTTTAGGTTTTGATCTCCTTTTATAAGGATCGATCTCTTGTATTTTATTTATGCTCTATTTCATTTTTCTGGAATACATCTTGCACATTGTGAGAGCCAAACCCTTGTCTTGTTCTCGTTCTTTCTCTGTGACAAGTCTTTTGCATGCAGGTATTAATCGGGGTCTGTGGATTTGCATTTCTCAAATCCTACATGGTATCAGAGCCAGATCTGCTGCAGCTTGTTCAGTTTTTGAAAAATTTAGAGATCTAAGTTTGGTTGCATTAGATCTGTTTTTTGTTGTCAGATTTATCTTGGCTTAGGGGGTTTCCTTTTTTTTGGTACACTTTGAGCTCAAACGGACCTCACTGTTGAGTTCGCAGCGTCCAAAAACCCTTAAATTGACTGTTCATTCGTTGATTTTGACTACAGTCGTTCAGGGAAGCAAAATTTTTTTACCCTACGGCCGTACGGCCCCAGGGCACGCAGACCGAGGTCAAAAATTGGAAAAAAAAATTAAAAAAAACAAAAAAAAAATGAATGTTTTTAAAAAAATTCTGGCGGTATAAATCGGGCGTAGCGAAATCACCACCAGCGGCCCGCCCCCGCTCGGCGGCACCGACCACCCAATGCACACGCCCGGCCACCCTCAGGCTCCACCGGCCTCGCCCGATCTCCATTGCCACCACACCTGGCGGGACCCCTGGTGGCCATGGAGGGGCCGAAGTTTTTTAAGCCCTTAAGGGCTGTGAAATATTTTAAAAACCCTTTTGAACTACTTGCACAAAATCGGGCGTATTTTTTGCATACGATCTCCGTTTTGCAAAAAAAAGATATCGACGGAAAGCTGGTTCCGGCGCCGTTCTGATGGTGTAGGAAATTTTTCAAAATTTTGCAGTTTGGCTATAGTTTTTTGCAGTCAAAGTTAGATGATCCTTTTGCACTCCGAGGGGCATAACTTGCTCGTTTTTGCTTCGTTTTTCGAAAGCGAATAGGCGTCAGAAAGGTGGTTCTGTGCTCTTTCAAGATCTGCAGTTTATTTCACCATAAAATTCTTCAGGTACTCAGAGATTTGTCTCATACCAATTACTGCTTTTTATTGTTTTCCGGCTTTCAGTTTGTACTGGGGATTGGATTTTTGCATTGTGGGGGGGTGTTTTTTTCTTGCTTTCTATCATTTACATCAGAAAACCAGAATCTATAAACACCAAAACAAAACAAACAAACTCCTTCTGCATCTTCTGTCTAGTTCTGAAAGACCACTAAATAATAATAAAAAAAAACACATTCAGAGCAGTTGAGGCATAGTTCACAGCATGGCCGACAGATCTATTGAGCTTCTCACACCGCATAATTATCACACTTGGAAGGGTCGCATGATGACACTTCTTCAGTCTCGAGGGTTATGGTCTTGTTTGGATGCGGTTCAGCCTCCATTGACTCGCGCCTTTGAGGTTATGCAACAAAGGAACAATATGGATTAGGCTATGGGATTGATTGCTTTGCACATTTCAGACAGTCTCCTGTTTCATCTTGAAGGGTGTCTCACACCTAGGGCCTATTGGACCAAGTTTGAGGGACTTTTTGGCACTATCAACGAGTTTAGAGCATTGCAGATTGAGGCAGAGTTGACTTCACTTGTACCTGATTCTTTTCCCTCCATTGAGGACTTTCTGACGAAATTCAAACAACAAAGATCTCTTCTACAGGGTTGTGGTAAGGTTAAGACTGATACAGAGTGTATTTACCTGATTTTGTCAAAACTTCGTGGGAACTTTCAGATATTCTCATCTACCTTCCATTCCACTATGGATGCCTTGGGTGCACGTTTTACCATGCCTTCTTTTGAGGTGTTTTGTGATCGTTTGACTCGAGAGCAGGCTAAGATATCACAGTTGGATGCTCTCACAGGATCACCGCACCAAGCATTGGTAGCACAGTCATATCAGGGGAAGCAGAAGCAGAAGCAGAAACAAAAACCACAGACCACAGAGCATTGGAAGGATTCTAGTTCACAGAAGACTTCTGATTCACCTTCTCCTAAGGGGGAATCATCGAAGAAAGATAGACCTAAGTGTGCTTATTGCACTAAGCTAGGACATGATGAGTCCAAGTGTTATGAGAAGAAGATAGATGGATATGCAAAACAGGTTTCAGATTTGACAGCTCTTCTTGAGAAGAACCATATTCATCACTCTTCTTCATCTACTTCAGGCGGGTCTTCTTCTTCACCATCATTCCAGATAGATGGACAGGCCCCACATAAGGGTCATGCATTATGTGCAACCACCAGTTCACATTCATCTAGATGGCTACTGGATTCAGGTGCTTCACACCATATGGCATCTTCTCAGGACATGTTCTCATCTTTCGAGGTTGCGTCCTCACCACACATATTGATGGGTAATAACACTTATATGAGTGTATGTGGGAAAGGTTCTATCGATATTGATGACGGTACATTCAATGATGTACTATGTGTTCCATCTTTGTCCACTAACCTTCTCTCCATCTATCAGATTGCTCACAGTGGGACAGGGAAGACAGTTGAGTTCACACCTGATTCAGTGCACATCAGAGACATTCAGACTGGCAACATTGTTGCAACAGGGACAGTTGATCATTCTTCCCGATTGTATGCATTCACACAATTTGGTCCACCATCTCCCTCTCTTTCTACAAGAGAGCATGCAGTATCTGAGGAGAAGTTCGGTCACTTGAACTTATGTGTTCTTCCATCTGTTCATGAGACTAGTGTTGAGACTTCTACACCTCTTCCTCCTATTGAGATTACATTTGTTCAGCAGGATACCTCTTCAGTTGTGATTGACATTGTTGCTCCACTCATCGAGCCATCAAGTGCAGTTGTTGAGGCCATATCTAAGGATATTCCTTTCCTCACAGATGATAGATTCAACACACCTGTTATCCCTTCTTCATTGGAGATTCCATTTCAAGATCATCTTGAGTTGTTTAATTCACCATTTTGTTTTTCATACACTCATGTTGATGTTTCGTTCTTCAGTGCGCATCATCTAGGACTTCCATTTTCACCTCACATCCAGGGATTTCCTCATCTTCGACCATTGGATCTGTTTCTTCCTCCGAGGCAACACATCGGTTTGATCATTGGCACAGGGGTTCTCTCATTTTGGGGGGGCTTTGGAGTCTCCACTCTCTCTCATGGGGGGGTATTTGATTGTATATCTACATATGTTCTTGAGAGAGTCTCTTGAGACATTTCATTTGTACTTTCTTTTTGCATCTCTTTTTGGAGAGGAGTTTTTTCCCACTGGGTTTTCTCCTTTTCTCCGTTTCATAGAGATTTCCTTGTACTTGGGTACCTGATCAGGCCTAGTTGCCGGGACCCAATTTTACTTTCTTGCATTGTAGTTCTTTTGCTTTCTTGCACTAGTCTGTAGCTGCACTCTTGCTTATCTTAAGGGGGGGTGTTAGAGTAAAGTAATTAATTAACTTTACTCTCCTCTTAAGATTTCGCCTTGCACACATATTGGTCATTTAATAATTAATATTAATTATTAAATGCACTCTCCTTTAGGGTTAGGTTTTCCTTTTAGGTTTTGATCTCCTTTTATAAGGATCGATCTCTTGTATTTTATTTATGCTCTATTTCATTTTTCTGGAATACATCTTGCACATTGTGAGAGCCAAACCCTCGTCTTGTTCTCATTCTTTCTCTGTGACAAGTCTTTTGCATGCAGGTATTAATCGGGGTCTGTGGATTTGCATTTCTCAAATCCTACACCTATTTGCCAGGTTTTCACCATGGTACTTATCCATAGCACCACCGAAGCGGTTTTCACTAGTGGATGGATTTATTTCTCTTTACTTTTTTGATTTTCTCAATTTTTTTGGTGTTACAAAGACGCCTGTTTGCCAGGTTTTCATCAAGGTAACCATTTTTTTGTTTTTTATTTTTTTGTATTTTTTCAGATTAAGACAGGGATTCTCAGAGACTTAAGCGTAGAACCTCTTTAGATGCAGACTGTTGATAGGTGACAAAAGTGACTCTCCTTCAGGAGTAGAGAGTTGGTACGCTCCTGATCCAAAGGCTTTTGTGACAATATACGGCCCTAACCAGTTAGGTTCAAAATTTCCTGGCTTTTCTCGTTTAGCTTGGTTCTTAGGATTCTCCATTAATACTAGGTCACCAATGTCAAAGTGTCTATTGAGAACCTTCCTATTGTAACTACGACGAAGATGATTTTGATATGCTTGCAAATGATCTAATGCTTTCTGTCTTCGTTCATCTAGCAGTTCTAGCTCTTGTAACCTAGAGACATGGTATTCTTCATCGTCGATATGACCCTTCAAGGATACTCGTAGAGAAGGTATTTCAACCTCAATAGGTAAGATAGCTTTGGACCCGAATATGAGGGAATATGGAGTGGTGTCGGTGGGAGTACAGATGCTTGTGCGATAAGCCCATAAGGTAGGATTAAGCTATAGGTGCCAGTCACGACCAACGTCATTGACAGTCTTCTTAAGGATTCTAACAATTGTCTTATTAGATGCGTCAACTTGGCCATTACCTTGTGGGTAATATGGGGTGGAGAAATGGTGTTTGATGTGGAATTCTTCACATAAATGGCATACTTCTTGGTTCTTGAATGGGCGGCCATTGTCTGTGATTATGGATTGGGGTACACCATACCGACAAATGATATAGTTTAGGATAAACTTAGATATTTGTGTGCTGGTGATGTAGGTAATGGGAATAGCTTCAATCCATTTGGTGAAGTATTCGGTGGCGGTGATGATGAATTTGTGGCCATTAGATGATGAAGGGTGTATCTTACCTATGAGGTCAAGTCCCCATTGGGCGAAGGGCCATGGTGAATTAACTGGACGAAGCTCTTGCGCTGGCGCTCTTATCAAGTCTCCATGTATTTGACATTGTCTACATTTCTTTGCAAAGACGTATGAGTCTTTCTCCATTGTAGGCCAATAGTAACCTAATCTCATAATCTTATGGGCTAGAGTAGGACCACTTGAATGAGATCCACATATACCCTTGTGTACCACTCTCAAAGTTGTTTGTGCTTCCTCAACATTGAGACATATCATTAGGGCATTATCTAAGGTACGTCTATATAGGGTTTCTTCGATGATGGTGTACTTAGCTGACTTTGGGATGAAGGTTCGACGTTGGTTATTGGACAAGTCTTGGGGTAAGGTTTGGTCAGTGAGGTAGTCGAATATGTCTTTATACCAAGGAGACTTAGGACCAACAATGGTACACACTATCACAGCATCGGGGACATCATAAACGGGGACCAACAGCTGTTCAACCAAAAAATTGAACTTAGGCACATTACTCAGAATATCCAACAAGGAACCCACGGTTGCCATTGCATCTGCAGCTTTATTCTGGATACGTGGTATTTGTTGAAAATTTATATCATCGAAATACTGTTTGAAACTATCAGCCATTCGCTTGTAAGGTGCAAGCTTTTCATCCTTAGTCTCGTAATCATCATTTACCTGTCGGATTACCAGTTGAGAGTCGCCAAAGACATGTAGGCTCTTAATTTTCCATTGAGCTGCCATTTTTAAGCCTGCCACTAAGGCTTCATATTCTGCTATATTGTTGGTACATGGGAAAGCAATCCTGAATGATTTGGGAATGGTATCACCTTGAGGTGTGACAAATAGGATACCAGCTCCTGATCCATGATTTGTATGTGACCCATCAAAGTACAGTTTCCATTCGGTCTTAATGTCAATGTTGAAGAAAAATTCATCTGGAAAGTCTGCCACTAATGGATGGTTCGCCTTTATAGGTGCATCAGCTAACTGATCTACAATCACCTGTCCTTTTATAGCCTTCCTCTCGACATACTGAATGTCATACTCGCTAAGTATCATAACCCATTTAGCCAATCGGCCTGTTAAAGCTGCCTTACTTAGGAGGTATTTAAGTGGATCAATCTTTGCAATTAACATTGTTTGTCGATTGAGCATATAGTGCCGAAGTTTTTGGGTAGAAAAGACTACTACTAGATAGGCACATTCTATGTTGTTGTAATTCAATTCATAGCCCACTAAGGTACGACTGATATAATAGACTGCTCTCTCATGACCTTGATCATCATGTTGTGCGAGAAGAGCCCCTAATGCCGACTGAGTTGCTGAGATGTAAAGTATCAATGGTTTTCCCTTTGTAGGTGGCATTAAGACTGGTGGAGTAAGAAAATAGTCCTTGATTTGCTGGAAGGCCTCTTGACATTTAGGTGTCCACACAAACGGTACTCCTTTCTTGAGTAGATGTTGAAATGGGTGTATTTTATCTGCCAGTTGTACCATGAAACGCCTAATGGACTGTAATCTCCCCTGTAGGGTTCTGAGTTGACCAATGTTGGCTAGAGGAGGCATTTCTATGATAGATCTTACCTTATTTGGATCTACTTCGATGCCTCTTTGAGAGATGATATATCGTAGCAGTTTCCCTGATTTCACCCCAAAGACACACTTCTTCGGATTTAGCCTGGCATTGTAATTTTCTAGCCTCTGGAATATCTTGTCTAAAACCTTCAAATGATCTTCCCTTGTTTTTGATTTGGCTATAATGTCATCGACATAATCTTCCATGAAGGTATGTACAAAGTCATGGAAAATCCTAGTCATTGCCCATTGGTAGGTGGCTCCTACATTCCTAAGGCCAAACAACATAACATTCCAACAGTATGTGCCCCATGGACACGTGAAAGTTGTTTTGTGTTGGTCTTTAGGTGCTATCTTAATCTGGTTGTATCCAAAGAAACCATCCATGAGGGATAACATCTCGTATCCTGCTGTCAAATCCACGATCATGTCGATATTCGGCAAAGAAAAGTCATCCTTAGGGCATGCCTTATTGATGTCTCTAAATTCAGTGCAAATGTGAATGCCCCCAGTTAGTTTAGTCACTGGTACAAGATTTGATATCCAATCTTCATAGTCTATTGTCCTTATGAATCCTACATCCAGGAGTTTCTTAAGTTCTGCTTTCACCAGTAGAGCAATTTGCGGATGCATTTTACTTAGCTTCTTTTTGACTGGTTTAATACCTAGCTATAGTGGTAAATGATGCAATATTAGGTCTCGATCCAGCCCAGGAATGTCAGCATACGACCATGCAAAGTTTATCTGTCTCTTTTTGAAGAAGTCTTTAAACTCATTTTGTTTTGTCTCTATTAAAGAAGTTGCAAAATATACTATCCGAGGATTCTCTTCTGTACCTATGTTGACTGCAACAATCTCTTCTACTAGCATCGGTGACTTTTCTTGTTCAACGAGGAGAATATTTAAACCTCTATCCTTGGGTGCCTCAAAGAGGTTTTTTCCCTCGGATACGTCCTTTATTTTGAATTTTTCATCATCCAAAGGCGCCTTGCGGTTTTCACCTAGGGACTCATCATTTTTATTTTCATTGTCTTTTTTTCTTTTCATTCTCATTTTTGTGACTAGAGGTGTAAATAGACTCCCCAAAATATGCTTTATCATCCAAGTCTATGGTAAAACCTGCCTTATGATCCCCTCTTGGTATGCCTTCTCTAAGTCCCATGAACTCAATAATTGCTTCGTCGTTCTCGAATGTATCTATGATAGGTGTACCTTGTTGATCCCAGTCGATAAGTTCGGGATAGATAAGGAGCAAGTCATCATCAGAGTTCTTAAAGGTAGTGGCTGACAAGGTGAGTATAGAATGATTGACATCGTCGCAGAATTTTGGACCAAATCCTTCTTGTTCTTCCTCCTAGGTGTAGGTATACTCTGATGTGGGACTATAGTGAGGGCGGATTCGTCAGAAGATGATTGTTCAGGTGCCCAAGATGAATGATCAAGGGTTTCCCAATAATAGTTCTCTTGCCATTTTGCTTTGGAAAAGTGTTTCTTAGGATGAGGACTAGATTGTTTTGGTATAGGTTTCACATTGAGGTCCAATTCTCCAAATAGGGCATCTATGTTCATGGTACTAGTAGATGAAAGGTTTTCCCATTCACCATCGCTAGAGTAAGGGGATTCATCATAAACTGGGGGTTTGTCGTAAACTAGGGGAAGTGGTTCATGAGATATCTCGATGTCTGTGCAAGCACTCACTTCCTCTTGATAAGATGATGAAGTACCAGGATACCCAATTCTAAGCAGTTGACACCCTAGCCCTAAGTATTTTGGTCGTGGGTAGACAGTGATCGGTTATGTCCTTCCATTTTGATATATCCCTAACCCACTGTGCCATCATAGCCTTCATTTTTCATTATCTTAAAGCCTTTGCCATATTGGTCCTTAGCTATTTGAATAGACGGGGAGGGGTACTCATGTTCTTCTTGATATAACCAGGAATCACCTTGATCCACAATTTCTCCACTTAATTCTCCCCATTTGGTTAATGTCATTGTAGGGGGGACATGAAATTTGACCACTGACTGTCATTTATCTGCCATAGGTAGGCCATATGCCTTAGGTGGAATCAGTTGAGTGATGCAGTATGATGCCTTTATATTATATTCACCACAACCCTTGTCTTGGATCTCGAGTTTAGGAGTGGATGATGGGGGTTTGAATGAAATGGACTCAGTGAGACGTGATGGGTCAACGTATTGGGATAAAGTTGACGATGAGGCCTCTTGGTTAACAGGTACTTGTCATGGTGGAAGGTCCCTTAGGCTTGTACAATATTGGAAAGGATCTGAATCACCATTAATAGTGATCTTTGTGCCATTATACAGGAACTTAAGACATTGGTGGTATGTTGAAGGGATGACTCTCATTGTGTGTATCCAAGGTCTACCTAACAACAAGTTGTATGGAAGGGTGAGATCCAAGACTTGGAAGCTGGTGTTCATGATCACTGGGCCAATTCTGATAGGGAGCATTACAACTCCTTTGGATGACCTATCCTCATCATCATAAGCCTTGATGACTATACTCTTAGAAGTGTCTACACAATCTTCTGAGAATTGCAATGCCTTAACCAATTTTAGGGTACTCAGGTTCAAACCTGCGCCTCCGTTTACCAAGACTCATCTGACTCTGGTTTGATGGACTAGGAATTCAAGATGTAAGGGGTCATTGTGATCAGACTTTTCAGTCGAGTAGTCTTGTTGGGAAAATGTGGCATGGTGCGAGTTGGTCAAATATCCCACCATTTCTTCGAAGCGATTGACATCCAAATCCGTGGGAACAGTAGTGTTTTGTAATGCTTTGTCAAGTATGGCTCGATGTTCTGGTGACAAAGTCAATAGTTCCAAGATAGATATTTGTGTGGGAGTTTTTCTCAATTGGTCAATGAGATTGTATCTATACTTGGGCCTTTGTGTAGGTGGTTTAGAAGAAGGACCCAGAACAACTATTTTAGTCCTGTGTGTGTTCACATTACATTCTAGGTGCTTCTTAATGATGACGGTATCAACATGTTCATTTGCGGCTCGAAGGCTATATATGGTCTTTCCTTTCCCATAGTCATACTTGGTGTTTGTGTAATTGGCAGAGGGATTGTTCTTGGTTCCTGAACCGGAGGCGTTTCCTTTTGTGTGGTCATGTAATGGGTCTGTGAAGACCTTATGATCACTGTTTTTAGTATCTTTTTGCCTGTTTACCTCTATGGATCCGTTTTCAACAAAGTCTTGAATGATATTCTTTAATTGACGACATTGTTGGAGGTTGTGCCCTTTCGTTTGATGATAGTCACAGAAAGCGTTATCATCCCACCATGAAGGTTTGAACTGTCCAGGATCATATTCTCTTGGTTCTAAAGGTTTGATGAGATTATGTTTGACCAATTCTTTGAATACTATCTCGATTGATTGCCCTAAAGGTGTAAATTCTCATGTGGGAAATCTCCTTTGGGGTCTTTGTTGCGAGTTCTGGACATAGTTAGCCATTTGATTTGGACTGTTCATCATGTCTGCTTGTTGGTTGTATCCTCTAAGTGTGATAACCGGTCTAGTATGTATGTGTTTAGCATCCACAATGCCATCATTCGTGACATTCTTATTCCTAGACCAAAACTTGTTTCTATCATTCGACACGTTTGGATGTTGGACAATTGGACTCTTGCCTGGTACTTTTGTTTCACCTTTTTCAATAAGGCCCTTTTCAAGGATGATCCCTTTTTGTACCAAGTCAAGAAATGAAGTGCAACAGTGTACCCGTAAGTCACCTCTCAGTTTCGGGTTGATGTTTTCGAGGAAGATTGTGACCTTTTGTTTTTCAGGTATTTCGACAGGACAACAGCTAGCTAGACTTCTCCATCGCTGGAAGAAAGTGATGAACATCTCACCATCTTCTTGTGTCGTGTGGCACAAGGTTGCTATGGTTACTTCGTTGTCTATGTTAAAGGAAAAATGTTCAAAAAACTTCTCAGCCAATTCACCCCAGGATCGTATACCGTATGGCAATTTAGAAAACAATTCCAATGCTATCCCTATGAGGGTTCATGGAAATAGTCACATTAAGTATGTGGGGTCATATGATATGTCCATGCATGCCATTGAGAATTCTCTAATATGTTCTAAAGGATTCTTCCTCCCATTATACTTAGGAAAATTTAGTATAATGTATCCATGGGGGAAAGGTGTCATATAGAGTGCTTTGTCGAATGGACATGGACATAGGTCTTGTGCTGAGATAGTTCATTTGCTTGACATAGACATGTCATCCATATTTTGTTGTAGAGTCTGCATTTGGTTTTGAAGGATGTCAACTTGTGTCAAAGACATGGTGTTCGTGTTATTTGGATCAATGTAGGTGTTCTGATACACCATGTTTTGTGACGGGTTGTGATTTGGTGTGGGAATATATCCTATTATGATGTGCTGATTTGATATAGGGATATTCCCTGTCTGAATGATCGGGGTTGGTATAGGAATGCTTCCTGTCTGAATGGTCTAATTTGGTATAGGAATGCTACCTATCTGAATTATTTGATTTTGTATAGGTATATTCCCGCCAACCTTGGATCTCTTACCAGTCGTGTTATTGCCAAAGGGGTTGGAGGGAGTTGCCCCCGCCGTAAATTGTAAACCTTGTGTGACGTTAAAAGGGATTGTGCTCACAATTGATGATTTCTAAGTAGATACACTAGGTGGTATCGCCGCGGTAATTTAGAGAATAGAGACACTTGATGTCGCAGTTTGTATTGGTTGAGTAGACTATGTTGTCAAAGTATGAATATCAAATCCCGATGGTAGTGTGGCACCTTCTACTAGCAACTTTGCTAGATAGTGTTGTGGATCGTTTTCCAAACACTCATCCATGAAGGATGCAAAATTAGGATCTTGAACCGTTGCATCTATGTCTTCTATGTAAATCTGCCCATGTGTGTCTCTAGTGACATGTTTTTCAAGTAAAGGCTTGTGTGGGCATTTGCTTCCTGACGGTTGATTTCCGAATGGATTGATAAATTCGTTGGGGTCTGTCATTGCTTTGTGTTTCTTTTTGGACCTTGTTTCAACCATGAAAAAGTTGCTAAAAAATGGGTAATGCAGACTATGTCTAAAAACTAATATGACCTATGCCTATGATTTGGATTTTTTTGACACTAAATGACGTTGCTAAAAATGGTTCTAAAAAGACGCATACTTAGATGACATATGATATGATGGAAAATATGCAAAATCTCGAGTAGATTATGATGATAAATGAGTCTAAGATGGGTATAACCTACCACCTAATGGAATAAATGCATGCAAGGGTTTGTTTTTGACCAAGGAACCTGATTGTATGACAAAGACCGTTGATAAGGTGAATTTCCCAAACTAGACTGTTGAGCTAGAAATATTCACAAAAGGACTAAAGTGACTAGGTTCAATGAGTGTGACAAACTAGGACATGAATGTATCCAATGACGAGGAAAGTTATCTATCCTGGGATATGAAAACTTCTAGGAAGTATCTATATGCATGCAATCTAGGAGGACTATGACTAAGACGTTTACTATGACCAAGACGTATATGACACCTAGTGATGCAATGTTTTTGAGCAAAGTTTACCATTTTCTAATCCAAAGTTGATCTTAAGACTCTAAAACAAATAATGACAATGATTTTTATTTTATTTTTTTGACTCAGCTCGCGGGTTTTGATGTTTTCTATTGACAGGAAAATGCGGTTCACTAAACAGTTGAGGATCATAATTTGACAGATGCGGTTTTTGACAGTGCCTGCAATGTTTCTGATAGTTGCGGTTTTTCCAATACACATGTAGCTTGAAAACTGACAGATACGATTTTCCAATACACATGCAGCTCAAAAATTGACAGAGGCAGTTTTGCATGCACGCATGTGACTTAGAATATGACAGTTGCGACTCGTGATATGCAGACTAGGAAAATTGAATGTTGTGGCAGATAGATCTGAATTTTCCCCTAACAGATGCGATTCGCTAATACACATGCGGCGATTAAATTGACAAATGTGACTTGGTTTTCTGATAGTTGGATTTTTCCCGAAAGTTGAAATTTTCCCAAAAGTTGTTGACTGACTTTGTTTGGTTGATCAAGATTTTGATGAATACAACAAACAATAAACACAACAATCAATGTATTTTCAGTTTTGTGATGGGAGGACTTTTTAAGACTCGAAAACATTGACAACCTAGGCTTTTAGGACAATACTTGTTGAATTCTTATTTGGATTTCTCCAGCTACGCATATTTATGGCGAATGACTAGTAGCTTGACCCCACTGGCTCCCCTCCATGACACTCACTTATACGGGGCAGCCAAGCTACTGTATCCATGAAACTCCCATGGCATACATTTCATTTCCACACATAAACCATAAGAATATAAGACAACTTCACAGGGCCGACCCTGCTGTGCCAACAAGTAGGAAGGATTTTGGTAACTCTACAACAAGGTTTTTAATAAGGGCATTCCATTCATGGGACACTATCCAACATCGGCGAGAGTCCATTTCTGTCCATCTCATCAGAATAGTGCGTGTGATTCATGGGATTTCCCCAAGAATCCTCTTTTATATACCGGTTGGAAGTCGCTTGGCTTTAGCGTGCTACCGGTCTGAGTCGTCTTGGGGTGAGTAATTTTTCCCACCAAGACATGCCCAAGTTCTAGAGTTAGCAACCGTTTCTCTTACACCTAGGATCGCATGACTGCGCAAGGGGAGAGGATACTTCGGTGTACTGAATCGTAAGGGTTATAGATACGTGCAAAGCACCAAACAAAGAAGACAGTGGCTCTTTTTAATCCAAACGACAATTTTCTATCTATCAATCACAAAATTCATTTTAATCCCAGATGACGATTATCTATCTACCAAACAAAATCTTGCTTAAATAATTAAATCAACACAAAGGCATTAGGTCCTGCATGTAAATTTATCAGTAGTTCATTGTCCTTCAGCTTTCATCCTGTAGAAAATTGTGTTTGGTTTTAATTGTCTTCAAAGCTTCATCCTGCAAACACTATGTTATTCCCCCTAAACACAACTGAAACAAACATTAGCAAAAATCCCAAACAACCCAAAAAGTGAAAACCGAAAACAAGGATGTACAGAAATGACTAAAACAAGTGGAAAATTTTACCAGCCAGATGTGGATTTTGGAGCCACAAATGCGGTTTGACTATTGACAGGTAGATACGGTTCGTGAGTTTGTTGATAGGCGGATGCGGTTTGTGGCTTCGCGGATGGAGCTTTTGATGACAGATGCATCGTTGTTTTTCATAGATGCGGTTCGTTGATATAGATGAGTCATTTTGCAGAATAGATGTGGTGCACCGTATGGAAAACCTGCAAAAAAGAACAGAAAACGGAAAAACGGAAAGACAAAAATATGTGCGGATTTTGAAGCGTGTTCACGTCGGATTCACCAAATGTAACATGATAGATTTTTCTGCAAGAATGAATAGATAAACAAAGTTAAATCCTAATCTAAAATCTAAAATCTAACAACAAAGAACGAGGAAATAAACTAAAC